>JAODUI010000003.1:456030-472006 GCA_027563995.1 Papilio gigon
AAACCTCTTAACGTACGCGACGATTTTACTTCAAATGTGCGCAGTATTTATATTGCTATTATATCTTTAAAACATATTGCTTCCAACGAATAATACGACGTTGAGTATTTCTTGAAGACTTTTTAATTATTTTAATGAATACGCATTTTAAAGTAAATGGTATTTAACCTATTAAAACTTTCGTGAGACATTTCACTAAAATACTAATAAAAACGGCTTAACTCACGTGTAGATCGGTAAATGGTATTTACATTGAGAACCATTATCATCATCCTACCGACTTCTTCACGTAGTGTAGGCACAGTACTACCCTTCGCTCTGATAATCGGATTTCAATCCCTTTTTACACTCTTTCACATTCCACCTTTGTGACCACCCGCTGGCCATGTAGATTCATCTACAATGTTACTTGCACATTGTAAAACAACGTTTCACGGAAGTTACTTTTAAACAAAAAAACTCGTAAACATGTGAAACAAGTTCAATATGCTTCTGAGTTGTCAAGGTTGTGTTCGAGGTCCCGGCGTTCCAATATTAAGTGCTCTGCGAAAAACAAACAATTTGGCAAAGCGGCCACCGTGCCTCGCAATAAAACTTTATTTATAAGGCCTATAGGCCTTGCCGTGAACTTTTATTTCACCGACCAAATTTACGGCACATATTTCGACGTAATTTCAAGTTTTCAAAGTAGAATGGCTGCTTCACACCGTCGCCCGCAGTCTTGCACTATATATATTCACAAGTTCCAATCTCATCATTTTACGAAGAGAACGCTGTCAAGAATATTTCCTAGGTGTCGCTAAAGTGAAAACAAGTTTTACATTTTTATAGAAGTTTGAAGAAGATTGTCTCTCCTTCAACTTTGAACATTTAAGTATGTCCCGTTTGATAAAGACCTTGTTGTGGGCCATTCCGTTTGTATTCTTTCCAAAAATATGCAGTGCATCACATTTATTAATGTTTGTCTAAATAATGAATCGTCTATCGTCTGTAGTTGCTACTAGAGCATCTAGAATGCCTGGTGTCCCGGCACGAGCGCTCGCTGCGCATGACGGTGGTGAAGCGGCAGGCGGCCGCGCAGTCAGGCGTTTCCTCCGAGGTGGAGGTTCTGAAGGCCCTCAAGAGTCTCTTCGAGCACCACAAAGCCCTCGACGAGAAGGTAATTCTGTCGCTGTATGGTCATGAGCCATCTTTACAGAGAATTGGTATAGTATTTTCATTTGCAATCAAATAAATAAATTGTGTTGCAGGTTCGGGAAAGACTTCGTGTTGCGCTAGAAAGGAACACCGCGTTAGAAGAAGAGCTAGCTTTAACCAAAGAGGAGGTAAGTGTCTATGGTACTAGAATTTTTAATTCAATTGTTTAAATAATTACACAAGGCTCAAAACAGACCTATATTTCGACTTGCACTCTTAAGGTTTCTAAACTAACCCGCACAATAAACCTATCCTTGATTTTCTTTCATAATAAATACGTAAATTATAGTTTGTATTATTTCATTGTTATGACATAACTTTCTTAGAAACACAAGATGGACATGGAATTACTAGGAACTTCACAAGGAACGAACTAAACAACAGGTAAATATTACGATAAATATTTTCCAAATGATAATTATTGTTGTATGGCCACCAGCTGCAGCAGTACAAATCATCGAGCGCGCAAGAGAATGAGAAGCCGAAAGAGAACGGCAGCGTGGGCGGCTCGCCCGACCAGAACGGAGAACACCAGCAAAAGGTGAGGATAATCAGAGACAAGGCTGGCATTCATTGACGCCGGCAGTAACGCCGGCAGTAACGCGCCGCGGCGACCCCTAGAGACCTTTCGTGGACGCCGCGGCGAGGTCACGCCATGATAGCCCTATGACCTTAAGTTAAAACAAAATTCCACAGCACTCCGTTTTTAATAGTAGATTTTATAACCTTCACTGGAAGATTTGTTTTCCCAAGCACTGACACCTCCAATGTAAAGAAATTTTGTAAATGACATTGTATTAATAGTTTTAGATGTGTTTTGTTTCCTTAAGGAGGTGGTTCAAGATGATAGTCGTGGAATGGTAAATTCGAACCCGCGACTTTATATTTTAGTCAATACATCTAATCACGAAGTTATCCGTCACCTTTTTAGTACTTTTTTTGTTTAAAAACTATTTCTAATTAGTAGTCAAGTTTTATAACTTGTTGTTATACGATACATTCACACTGTACCAGATATACCGAACAAATTGGCAATTTTTGTGTTTGAAAAATTTAATAGTTTTTTTTTTTAAATTTAGATGCTTTGTGAATGTTAATTGTGCGATGTTTTATACATTCTTTTAAATGTATTCTTTTGTCTTTCTCTAAATAATAACAGCCTCAGAACTACATGACTTCAGTATTGAAACTTTCGTGTGTAGGCACTTTTAACTTTTAGTTTTGTCTACATACTCAGTTTACGACGACCTTTTTGAATAAAATATTTAAAATAAGGCTTTTATGACATAGGACCAATTTAGGGAAAGACATGACTTAAAACTCAATGGCGTAATACTGTAAAATAATGATTTTACTTGATTTAGTTTTTAGCACAAAATATGTTGTTTTACACAGCATACACTAATCGTTTAGTGTTGCGGCTCTCTTTGTACGAGAACTTTGGACGCAGTGTGAAAAAAGCTCGTCGAAGCATCGGCATTGTTAATTCCTGAAGTTATTTTGTAAAACATTTGATGAAAACTTAATATATGTACAATAGTAAGCGTTCGCGGTGTTCCACTAAAAAAAAACGCCTTGACCGCAAACTCAGCCCGTTCTTATAAATTAACGAATGAAGAGCACAAAAACCGGGATAATATGAAAAAATAATTAGTTGTCTATCTGTTCTGATCACTGACCGTCTTTTTTCCCATAAACATATTTAAAAACTGCATCCCAGTGGCTGTTGTGCCCATACGTACGAAACGTCGAAGCGAACTGTCGCATTTGGGTAGAACGCCGCGTGCGGACGTGTTGTTACGTATGTTACGCCATGGAGTTGTGAGGGAAACCGTTTAAATATCTAGTTGAGCATGATCACTATAATGTTTGTGTTTGTTTGTTCCGGTGTGCGCAGGAGCAAAGTAGTGTAAACGGCGAATCGGAAAGCAACAAGAAAGTCACTGAACTACAAAATACGATCGCCAAGCAGGTCAGACCAGAGTCTACCTTATTTATATCGCATTAAATTATGTAATTGAATGCATCATCTCGATTATCATTGATAACCACTTTGTTGAACGTTTCTGCGTCACGTTCACAATGCAGTACTGTGAGTTTTAATGTGGTTCCCACGGCGAGCAGCGCGCGAGCGCGCGATGTTCGCCTGATCAAAGCAATAACTGCACGTTGTTATATCCTCTCGTAAATGACGCATAGTTTAGTTTAGGTCACTAAAAGCATTACTATGTCGTTTGACAGATTTTATATCGATATGAGACACGAATATTTAAATGCTTTTCAAATTATAACAGATTATTGAATTAATAAATATTCTCACAATAACTCACTAATAATACAAAATGTTTATTTTAAGGTTTAAGAATTTATTTAGTTCGAATATCTAAAACATTTGTTTACATCTCTACAGCCTGCACGATTGTTTATTATACACCTCTAAAAATTATTTTATAGTCGCATAACATATCACTTATTTACATTTTCGAACTAACATGCTACATCACTCGATATTTCATTAACTTCAGCCTTTACACGACTTAATATATTTGTAATAAATGTTTTCAGTAACACAAACTTTAATAATATTCTAAACTTGCATAAAAAATTACTAAAAAAAACTATATTCCATCTTTACTTCTTAACCACTATCAAGCCATATATCCATCTTTTGCACCGCCCTGGCCCGGCTGTCCAATGACCAATCAATGTTGATCACCAGTCAGCAGAGCTGAGCTCATGGCAGCGGCGCGTGGCCGAGCTCAATAATAAGGTGACGGAACTGGAGGAGAGGCTCACCAAGGGTGAAAAGGAACTCACCAAAAAGCAGGAAGAGTGCGCCAAACTGCAGCGAGACTTGCGAGAGAATGTCGCCCAGAAGGAAGACCAGGTGTGTGCCTTTTTTTTGTTAAATTTAAGAAAGTCAAAGTAAGCGAAAACTTATTAACATTTGTTGATTGTATGGGAGATTATGGTCAGTGCAAGATGTGATGACGTTGGTCCTTCGTGAACTGTTTTCATAACTTTCTTTTGAAGAATCTGAAGACCGTGAAACTTCAAGATATTCGTCAATGAGGTCATGACATTTTGTTTCAGGAGGAGAGGATAGCGACCCTGGAGAAACGGTACCTGAACGCGCAGCGCGAGTCCACCTCGCTGCACGACCTCAATGAGAAGCTGGAGCAGGAACTGCAGCACAAGCAGGCGCAGCTCAAGGTATACACGTCGATAACTGGTGCGAGCACCTCACGAAACATTCACCTGGCAAATAACATTAGACACGTGTCAATTTTGACATTTGATTCGACAATACACACAGCGTCGCCTTACTTCAAATAAAGTTAACTCATACAGAAGATTGTTACCAAACGATTTTTTTTTGTTTTCTTGTGCCATGTTTGAATTGAAGCGACGACGGATTAAGAAACAACGATAACAAGTCAATAGCTTTAGCTTTAGAAAATTGCCAATTCCAATTGTATTGGAAAGCGGTTCATGCGATCATAGATCGAAGTCACTTAACGCCATTTCACCGCCATGACACATGTAAATAATGCCCAACAGCTGCAAGAAGAGAAGATCGCGGCCATAGAAGAGAAGCTGGAGCTGTCGACGCAGAAGTTGGCGCAGATGTCCTCGCTGCCGGAGATGGAGGAGCAGCTCAAGGCCAGGATGGAGGCTCTCAACCAGGTATACTCATTGCCATATAATTGGTGTTGTTACTATTGACTTTATTTCATAGAGATTTAAAGTTCATTTTCCATGTCTCATTTGCTTTATCGTTGACGGGTTACGTTGAAGACATTAACTGCACTCGTGTTTTGTTTTTTTTTTCGTTTAAAAATTGATATTATCAAAGACAGCCATGGTGGCAGCATAATACGTTTTTAGTATTCAAGTAAAATATGTTTATGTCGTGACACTACAAGTGTTGTCAGTTGCTTTGGTACTGTGTATTGTTGTAATCATGGTGCTCGGGTCGTGCGCACAGCCCAGAGTATGCTCGAGCCTTTCAGTGCGGCCATATAAATGACCCTAATATCTTTACTAAAATATGTATTGTAAACGAACGATCGTACGTAATTTTATCTATTTGTCAGTCTGGGTGACCGAACCAGCGGCATTTTGACCTGTTGCCATTAATGTTAGTAAATGTTAGCTTTTCCTGGATGCTAACAAAACTGTTATTTATTCTCTAAGCACAGAGTCAGCTAGTATGTATTATATGAATGAGACACGTGATGTGGGCAGGCGCAGGAGCGGCACGGGTCGGCGGAGGACCGCATCCAGCGGCTGGAGGCGAGCGTGGAGGAGAAGAACGCCGAGCTGATGCGCCTCAACCAGCGCCTTCGCATGAACGAGGAGCACAACACGCGCCTCTCCGCCACCGTCGACAAGCTGCTCTCTGAGTCCAATGAAAGGTCTCTACACAATCATATTAGCTTTGCCACGTTCCATCTCGAGTGTTTTTCGTTTGTGTTTTGTTGAGAATTTTTTTGAGAACTAAAATGCAATCGTGTGCAGGTTACAAGTCCACCTGAAGGAACGTATGCACGCACTGGACGAGAAAAACGCGTTGACTCAGGAATTGGAGAAGACGCGTAAGTACGCGGACGAGCTGGTCGCGGAGAAGCAGGATATCCTCAAGGAGCTCGCCAAGTGGCGCATGGAGACTGAGCAGGTAGGTGACATAGCCAAGCGTACGCTACAAAGACTCGGCAGTAATAACACTGCATTTGTTTTTATTGTCGAAAAAAAGGGTATAGTGCTGCCACTTTCAATTTTGATTAAATCCCGAAACCGAGGCTAGACTCTAGCAGAAGATGCAATAGTTCAAGTCGCGTGTTCTGTTGCAGCTGAAGCGTCAGATGCTGCAGCAAGAGATCGCCTTCAACATCCAGCAGACGGACGCCCTGACGCGCTCGCTGTCGCCGGGCGCGCCGCAGCCGCCGGTGCCCATCTTCCAGCCCAAAGTGAGCTCTATTTTCATACATACAAAGTTCATAAAGTGACACAACTAATAAGCAACTGAATATAGTAGAAATTCCTTCTAATAATACAAACTCTTAGTGCTCATCCGATTTCATGATTACAAAGGTCACTATTTGATCACACAAACTATTTTTCTCTACAACCCGATAAAGTGTGATGCATCAGTAACCGAATACGTTGTCAGGTTACTAAGGGCGCACTGTAAATAGTAGTGTTGCACAGTATCCTGAGGTGTATCTGGGGGTGGGGTTGTTGCAGCTGGAGGGGTCCTGGGAGAAGCTGCAGCAGGCGCACGCGCTGGCCGCCGTCGCCGCGCAGCAGTACGACGTGTCCAGCGACGCCGAGGTACAGCGCATATCACACATTCTCAAATAATGCAATTCACGCCACTGTAATATTTGTTATAAATAACGTTGTATAAAATAAGGTTTTTATAACTAACTAGCGCACTCATGATCACTAAAACGTTTATATTATAATAAAAAAATCTAGACTAAGGTAATGCGAAATTAGATATAAACTTACTGCTGCTGTCAGTCACCGAGTCGTTAAGTAGTCCCGCAGTGAAGATAAGTCATAATAAATGTACACTCAGCGACGCCCCTGGCTGCCGGCCCAGTGCAGCAGTGCGCCAGAAGCTGCTTAAATCTCTTACTAATGTCAGTACGTGTTGTGTCAGAACGATGAGTCGGAGGGCGGCGTGGAGGGCGGGCACACGGACGCGGCGGCGCTGGCGCTGATGCTGCAGGAGCAGCTGGATGCAATCAACACCGAGATTCGTCTGATCCAGGAGGAGAAGCAGACCACCGAGGCGCGCGCCGAGGAGCTCGAGTCCAGGGTGAGCACACGTCACTGGGACTTTCAACCGCCGCCTGTGAAATATGATTTTTCTCTGTTTTGTCAAAAACAATGTGTGTCACTGCAGTGTTTCCGTTCCGCTAGAGGGCGCTATTGACCATGTTGAGTTTGATAATTAAAAAATAAACTACCCAACATTCGGACCTATATTCCTATATAAGGTACTAAAAACATGGTTATGGACCAACAATGTAAAATCTCTGGCTGGGTTACTTGACTTTTTCTCTATATGGTATCACATTAATTTCCATCGGTACGGGGCTCCGGCTTACATTGTCCTGTGTAATACTGCGTGTACCTTGGACATTACTAACATAATACTATGAGTTGCGTTGTCACCAAAACGTATAAACTAGTGTTGTTATATATAAGTTTACGACGTGTAAAACGACGTGTCAAAGTATAGTTTAAACTGGTTGGTAACAATGCACCGCATAGTGGCGCCCCTGTGGCGAGCGGCGGCCAGTAGTGGCCAGCGGTGGCTCGTGGTAAGGGAAGGGTGGTGGCGCAGGTGGGCAGCTACGAGCACATGAACGTGGTGTCGCGCCGCGGGGACTCCCCGCCGCCGGCCGCCTCCCCGTCGCGCCCTCATCACCACAAGTACCACACGGTCAGTCCCCACACCGCATGACACTCCGAGCTGAACACTCCCAACTATAGACCACATTATATTCGTCTTGGACTGAAACATGATACCTTTGTGTTGGCTCGTCGCTGCGAGTTCGCGCACGTGTTGATACAATTCCATTAGTATGTTAATTTTTATTTGTTTTGAAAGTTGTCATGGAAATATAAAAGGTTGAATGTCGGTAGGCGCCGGCGTCCATGTCTCCGGCGCATCATTACCGCGCGCCGCCCTCCTCCGAGAGCCTCCCCTCCAGCCAGGTCGGTGGCCGCGCCCCCGCCCCGCCCGCTGACACGCAACAAGCTTTTAATATTCGCAATGTCCGTCGACTCCGCCTTGTCTTGGCAGTCCCGTGTTGAGATTTAGCATGTTTTATCAAGCGAATGCTTCCCTCCAACAGAACTCCCGCAAATCAATTTGCGCGGCTTCATGTGTGCAATAATACAACACTGCTTTTTTGTCTTGGCTCTATGGTTAGTTTTGATTTTTTTAACGTAAAAGTATTTGCAACATTTTGTGAATAAATAGGTATCTTAGAATGTATCCAATGTAAAATGTTATAAACATGATCTTGAGTGAAACCGTCGAGGTAGATAGACATTTGTTAAAATTTCGCTTAAAACAAATTTCTTGCCGCACTGCTTTTTGGCCACTACGTCTTCTGGTAACAAAATAAATCAAATTTAGATATTTTTAATTCATATAAATTCTTATTGATCTACACTTTTTTAATTGAAATCCAAACTGTCTTACCCACTTACACTTCTTACTAATAAATTTAAAACAGTAATCTTGCTTTATAACCGATGCATCTTTACATTCCTATTGTAATCAAAACTCACTTAATATTTTCACTTTTAACATAATTACTAACACAATATTTAACTAATAAAGGCACTTTTTAGATGAACCAAATGCTGTAGGCGTTTTATAAAATTGTCCCACTCTTGTGTGTGATATGATGTAAATAAATGTTTTACGTGGGCGCAGTTACAGCTGTGCGAGGAGGGGGTCGCGGGCGGCGCGGAGGGCGGGGCGTCGCCGCTGACGGCGCGCTCGCTGCGCCTGGAGCGCGCCGCGCGCGCGCTGCACGCCGAGCGCGACCGCCTGCGCACGCACTACCCCGCGCCCTACGACTCGTGAGTCCGACATTATCTACTTACATAACTGATCCCTCGAGCCGGATACTTTGTCACAATATGAATTTATGGCGGGATTTCTAGTTTTTTTTTCTGCTTTATCTTATAATATAAAAGTGTCTATCTAACCGTTCGTGTATGTTATTTAATCTTGTGCATCCTATTCTTCCACGCGGCTCAGGACGTCGATAATGTCGGGAAGCCTCGCCCGGATCCCGATACACAGGTGTCCATCAAACCCTAGTATAAAACCTAGCCCTAAGCTGAGCCCTACCACGTGGTGCGACTGTGCTGACGCTCAGTTCAGTTATGTCCCGCATAAGCCGTGTCTCAAATCGAAACTGTCCCGAGTTATTGTACCATATCTGTTCCATCACCCGCTGCCGTGCAAAACGGCCAGTTATTTTTAAAGTCAATAGTACTTTGAAAAACGTTAAATAATATTTCACCAAAATTATTTTCTTTTAAACATTTCGTAAATTGTCGGAGGTAAATGGTTTGGCGTATTACCAAATAGTGTAAAGAAGCTTCACAATGTAGGTTTTTTTTTTATTCAGGGACTCGCATTTTAAAAGTTATTGACTGCGCTAATAAAATATAAGATATTTTACAGGCTACAGTACCATACATTATAATTATTTGTTTTATGTATTTCTATAGAATTCAGTTGAAATAAAGGAAATGGAATTACTATGTTTAATGTTGAATTTACATTGTAACGAACTCCAGCAGTGCCCTGTACTAACGGTATGTCAACTTTTCTAGTTTCTGTGTGCTCGCGTGGTTGTCTTGTTTCGTAGATGAATAATCTATAGATGGAGTATTTCATACAAGTTTGACGTCTAAACAGAGTCGTTTTAGGATATGTGATTTTGTAGAGTAAATAACAACACTTAGGAAATTTAATTAAAAATTAGGTGGTCATGTCGGAAGCTAGTTCTTCATAGTAATTCCATTTTCATACAAGTTTCGCTAATGTTACTATTTTACTTTGTTTCTTCTCTCTCTTTGCGGTCGGTTGTTAAACTAGATATTTCTAAATAGTTAAGGTTTATCTTTTTAATGGCAAATCCGCTGCGATAGATGTTAGTTCGTAGTGACGTCATCATGTACGATAGCCAGATGAATAACCGTTGTCTGTGACGTCATTTGAATTATTGACGTCTAGATCTGTCAGTTCTCGATGTTGTTTCATAGACGTGTTGTTGTGGGTCACTTCAGCTTAAAACATCCAAAGACATCATCCTTCGGTGTGGAGTGGAAACTCACGTTAAATAAAAAGGAAAGTAACATTTCGCGACTTGTGCTTCCTGCCCACCAGCTCGAGCCAAGAGTCGCTGTCGCTGGGCTCGGCGGCGTGGGGCGGCGCGTCCGCTGCGGGCGGCGCCTCGCCCTCGCTGCCGCGCGCCGCCGCCTCCGCCGCCTCCATCGCCAGCATGCACCAGCAGAAGAAGAGGGGCATCAAGAGCTCTCTGGGCAGGTTCTTCAGCAAGAAGGACAAGGCTGGCCTTACGGTTAATATTTTGTTATTAACTTGGATGACATTTCGATTTTGAAATTATGCGAGAATAGCACAGCCTCTGTAAAGAAATATTAAAAAATGTTTTTCTTATATTTATAAAGATCAACACAATAAAAATAAAAGCTTATTAACAGTTTCTTATAATGTCACATTGTAGCTGTCGCAAGGCACCAGTCCCCGCTCCTTGTCGTCGGCGTCTTCGCTGGGGCTGGCGGGGCTGGCGGACGAGGGGCTGGAGCCCACGCCGCTGGGGCCGCACCACGCGCAGCACCCCCCGCACCCGCAGCACCCGCAGCCGCTGCAGCAGGACTACGCGCGCTCCAAGACAAAGTTAGTGCTACTATTGTACTTAATTATCTTTGTCAAATTTATTGGAAAGACAGTGCTGTTTGAACATGGCAGAAAATAGAAAATGACGAAAGTTTCGTATGTTTTGGGAGAAGTCCTATATATACTCTGATCACCCATAACCTGGAGAAGACGCTACACGTACGTGCACGTGTCCGACTGTCTGCGGGCAGACACTCGGACACGAGCGTCGCGAACTTATACGTGTTGGTGTGTGCAGGGAGCGCGACTACCGGCACGAGCTGCTGGGCGAGGCGATGCGCGCCGGCACGCCCTTCGCGCTGTGGAACGGGCCCACCGTGGTGGCTTGGCTGGAGCTGTGGGTAGGCATGCCGGCCTGGTACGTGGCCGCCTGCCGCGCCAACGTCAAGTCCGGCGCCATCATGTCCGCGCTCTCCGACCAGGAGATACAGCGCGAGATTGGTACGGCGCCCGCTCACGAACACGCCCACAAACATACACTATCCTTCAAAGTAGAACAATTTTAAAAATTAACTTATTGTGGTATGCATATAGGTATCAGCAACCCCTTGCACCGGCTGAAGCTACGGCTGGCCATCCAGGAGATGGTGTCGCTGACGTCGCCGTCGGCGCCGCGCGGCACCGCCTGCGCCGCGCTCGCCTTCGGGGACATGAACCACGAGTGGATCGGCAACGTCTGGCTGCCCTCGCTAGGTTGGTCGCCATTATAACACACAAATTGGCATTGAGCAAGAGAAAGCACGTAAATTGTACTGCTAACGTTTAACCTTTTGCGATCACATGTTCTGTAAGGTAAAGACGAGCGCGTTTGTGATGTGCAGGACTGCCGCAGTACCGCACCACGTTCATGGAGTGTCTCGTGGACGCGCGCATGTTGGAGCACCTCACCAAGCGCGACCTGCGCACGCAGCTCAAGATGGTCGACAGCTTCCACAGGTGACGTGTCTCACCGTGTGGCGTCACGTGTCTCGTGTCGTCAGTGTGACGTGACGTGCTTTGTCTGTCGTAGGACGTCGCTGCATTTCGGCGTGGCGTGCTTGAAGCGCGTGGGGTATTCGGTGCGCGCGCTGGAGGAGCGGCGGCGCTCGGCGGAGCACTGCGTGCGCGACGTCATGGTGTGGACCAACGAACGCCTGCAGCGCTGGCTGCTCACAATCAACCTCAAGGTACGACCCCTGTGGTGCACGCTGCAGGTAAGACGCGCCGAACTGTATTACAAAACTAACTAATGTATTGTCGTTGTCTGTCAGGAGTTCGCGAGCAACCTGTCCGAGAGCGGCGTGCACGGCGCGCTGATCGCGCTGGACGACAGCTTCGACGCCAACAGCATGGCGCTCGCGCTGCAGATACCCACGCAGAACACGCAGGTACGCAACAAAACCATAAATATGGGCAAACTTGATACGGAAACGATATATTTCTTACGGGTGTTGAGTAATATTGTCTACGTTTGTGTGCAGGCTCGCCAGGTGCTGGAGGTGGAGTTCGCGGCGCTGCTGGCGGCGGGCACGGAGCGCGCGGCGCGCCCGCACCCGCACGCGCCCCCCTCCTGACACCACGCCATCGACTAGCCGCACTAGCGCCACTAGCGCCACTAGCGCCACTAGCGCCACTCAACAACGCGCGAGTCACATCGATCGACTCTCCATCTGTTCGTTCACTTCAGTGTTTGTCCGCGGTGTGCCCGCGAGGCGGCTCCCAGTGGCGCAGCGCACCGGCCGCCGCCAGCGTGGACCGGCTCGAACTGGATTGATGTATCGGGAACCTCTGAGAGATTAATTTTCTACTTAAAATGTAGTGATTTCTTAACGAACGATTCTTAATATATTGTACTCCAATCTCTCAAACTTTCAAAAGATTATTGTCTCTGAACTGCGTCTAGTTTTAGGAGCGGCACGGTCTATGGTACTATGTCCGGCAGTACAGTCTACGCTGAGTGTTGCCATCTCGGTGATCACTTTGTTTTTGATAAAGCGTTGTTGATACATACGATAAGATTTCAATAGATTGTGTATATTTAAATGCAGTGTACATGTAAAGCGCTTGTGTCGGCCGCAGCGCCGTGCTGCGGATCAGTAGGTGTATTATGTACTTAAACTTGTATTGGGATGTTTATTGTTGTTTAAAGCTGTTAGGTACTGCGGGTCCGCGCGCTCCTCGGTACGCCACAAAATATTAATAAAATATATGCTAGGATATCAGACAAAAACAATACTGAATTATTTGACTTTATATTAACAAGAGAGCGTCGGTGGAGCAGTTGTTAATTACCTGACTGGACCAGTAATCTACACGCCCAGGTTCGATCCTTGTATATCAATGTGTTTTTTTTTAAATTCCATATGTACATTTATCTGACGTTGTCCAGCATGCTCGACTAAGGCCTCGTCACCTCTAACTGGGGTAGGCAGAGCCGACATCTTGTTACTGCCACACAGAGTCAAAGTGGTCACTGAAACAGTGCCTTAGTATAAGAAAGGTATAGTAAGGGACTGCTTAAGTAACCAGTAACTAACTCTGATAGCATTTTTGTTATATGTGTACGTCCATTGCATTTGAAATTGATATTGTGTGGGTTATCGAGCGCGTATCGGAATACATGGACAGGAGATTCAGTTTTCAAAGGTCGTCTTTACCTAAATGTGACATTTAAATAGGCGGGTTGTATAGGATCTTTTCAATGCGGCCCCGACCGCGCCCGCGCACCACAAGACGACGTTTGCAAAATGAATGATCTTGAGACTTGATGCCAAATATTAGTTAAATCGAGTGTTAAAATATCGCAGCAGCTTGATACTTGGATATACTTTGTGAAATTAATTCCGCAAGCTTTTCTCTAATAATTTCCCATATGTTCTATCTGCGTGTTGACTTTTAGTTGCAGCGATGTTTTAAGATTCTCAGTACGACTAATATTTCTTAACGCACTTCAATGTTAGACATACGGACAGTATGTTTGAGATTGCGGTGTGTATATACTTGATACTATGTACTCCATAAGTTAGTGTGTTCCAACATCACAAACAAATATATATTGTCAACGTAACAAATATGTATGTTAGGTTTGCTGTCGTACACAGAGTGGTTAAATGGTCACTAAGGGAGTGTTCTACTGTCGGTGATCATTTAAAGACTGTGCGTGCGGCGCCGAGTTTACTGCAGTGTAAGGCTTTCCTTCAGCAGTAACTTGCTACGATGGAGGTTATATGAGGGCCCGGCGTAGACTCGGGCCCGGACTGTATATATTAGCTTTATGTAGATAAATGTGTGCCTCTCCGTTTGTCTGTCGACTCGCGTTCGTATGTGCCCGATTGTATTGATATGGGAGTGATTTTGAATGGTCCCCGATATAAATGGGAGGGAATCCGCTTTGATGAAACTTTGACCGATGACTGACAGCTGTCAGGGCGACGGTGACAGTGACGCGCGAACGTCAGTTTGACGTCTGTGCGCACGCGTGGCGCACCCGGCCGGCTCGCCGGCTCGCCGCGAGCTGCCGCGCGCAGACGGACGCACACACAAACTAGTCTCGTGTACAGTGTTACTACATCGTTTTGTAATCTATCTATTTTATTAAATACATTGTAATTGCAAACAATCGAAACGTAGCTAGGTATATTTTTGTTAAGCGTTTTACAATATATGACGCTCGCCGCGCCCTCTCGCACACACGCCACTCGCTTTGTATTAAATCAATCAATAAAGTCGTGTACAAGTGAGATATTTGGGAGTTTGTCTGAATATTCAATTTTTATAATAATTTTGATAGTTTCCTTGAAATGAATCATGTTTCTAACAATGAAGTTTGACGTATAAATCAATAGACATGTTTTAAATCGCCAGCGCGGTGTCGGTCGACATGGCGTAGGTAATTGATTAATTTATAACGTCGATATGATTTTGTACATGAGTGTGTGCGGGAGGGCGCTGTCGGCGCCGGCGCCGGCGCCGCGGCGAGCACAATAGTTAACTAAATGAAATATATAATTGTATAGCTAACCGATTTTAATTTGGTGGAATCTTTATGATTAGCTAATATACTGTAAATATAACGGTTTCTACGTAGCGTTTCTATCGGAGTAGGTGTAGGCCGCCGCGGCTGGCCGGCCCGCGCCCGCGTGCGCAGGCGCCGCCGGCGAGCCCCGGCGCGCGCTCGTAGGTAGGCCAGGTTCCAGTTCGGACTAGACCTATTGTGTTGATGAACGCTTCCTTCTATTTATTGAATAGTTTAACATTATTTATTAAGTTATCACATAACGCCAAGTGTATCGCCGCTAATTAACTTATTACCTCTAAAGCCTCCAGTGAAGCCTGAAGCGTGGTTAGTCGGATCACAGCACGGCTCCTTTTTAATGTTTTTTACCAGCGTGAAGGTGTACCGCGCCGGCTGACGTACACAGGGGCTCTCACGAGTATCGTACACTACGTAACAGTATTAATATTTTAAGGGCGCGCGGCCTCGGGTTCGATTCTTTGTTTGAATTTTGTAAAGATCGCACGGACGTCCGTTTGTAACTCGAAACAAGCAGGAGAAAAAAACATGTTCAACGACAATCTAGTCACAATGTATTTTAGAAAAATTGAAATCACAATCTGGTGCTGTTCGTGACAGTACCCGCGAAGAATCGAAGACTAAAGGGCTCGAAACAATAAGATCGGAACTACTCGTGTCAAACGTTTTCTGTACTTGTGTTCGTGAATGTACGCGGTGTCCGTGCGCGACTGTCCGTGTATCTGTGTGGTGTTTTGTGTGTGACTGTGCAGAGCGGGCCGGGGCCGCCGCGAGTCTTTGATAGTCTCAAGCCCTTCGCCCTTAGAATAGACTGCCGTGCAATATACAATTATCCTGTCTGAAGTCTGAAGTCTGATAGACATCAGACCTTCAGACGAAGGCCTTATTAACCCAGCACCCTCCTGTTCACACGTCAAGGTAGAACTAACCTATGTCCAGCTCGAAGGACTATCACTTGAAATACTGCGGGCTCTCTGTAAAGTGTAATTGTTACGCTGACTGATTGATTTAAGTTAAAGCAGCCAACGCAGCCGCCGGCCCCATCTCTATGATTCTTTTTGGATGACTGATGCTAGATTCATTTGTGAGTTATTAAGTTCTCCCGCCGCGTGTGTCCCGACACGCTGACCTCCGCAAGTGCCAAGGCGCGTCCAGTGCGTGGGACTCGATGTCGCGCCCCCGCCCCGCCCCCGCCGCGTCCCGCGCTACCAAAGACTAAAGTTACCTTCACGTTAAGGACGTTAAATGTAAAATAGTTGATTAGTGAATTTCCTTATGTATTGTATTGTACAAAGGAGGCGGTG
>JAODUI010000003.1:487924-504727 GCA_027563995.1 Papilio gigon
ATGTACCAATATTCACTAACCTGGTTTATTAACTTGTATGTTTTATCAATTGAGAATGCTAATAAGTCTAAGGACTTGGATAAAAGATTGAAGAGCGCGCGCGGCCGGCGCGGCGCCGGGCGGGCCCGCCATGTCGCCCGCACCGCTGCCTGCGCCCTGGGAACATGCACAACAATATTTACTAACCATAATAATTGCCTAAAAGATGTGAGCCATTAGTAATGACAAAACTTCTTTGAAAGAAGTAATGAAATTATTTTCTACAAAATAAGGTGTGTATGAGATTGTGTGCCCACCTGGTGGTTATCATGCGGGGCCCCGTTGTGGGGCTGCGCAGCGTGCATCTCGTGGGGCGGAGCGCCCGCCGCCGGCCGACAGTCCACCATCAGGGGCAGTGCTTCCACTTCAACCTGACAGACAATTGTACACACATCAACATTTACACATTTCACGAATTATAAAGAAAGCTTCAGTGGTTATCAAATACACTAAGTAATAAGCAGTCTATGTTGTCTTTACAATACTTTTAAATACATAGATTTTACACATATTTATAAGTAATAGAGGGTAATTCCAACAACTCCATGAAATAACACTCTCATAGAATTGTAACACAGGGATATTTTTGAGATAAAACATAATCTATAAATAACGTAAAATACGTCAAAATCATTATGGGACACCTCTACAAAAACATAGGGCAGCGACATTTTACATAGTTCATATTTTTGTAGGCGTTCCAAGAAATTATAGGCAGCTGAAAAAAAAATCTGACTACTTTCTAAAAGCTGATCTACAAACTACACTATAAGGTAACTATTGACTAGAATTCCTTACTAGGAACTAAATACAGACGGGGAATCTGGCAGTGTTCCACCTTAAAACTGACAGTTGTTTGAATATTTCGAAGACAGGGAACAACGGGGAAACAATAACCACTATGATACAGCAATTGTGTCTGTATGAAAAAAAAGTAGGTCATAAGTAACAAGGCAACTTTTTTGAAAGTGGGACACCGCAAAACGCCCTGATTGTACAAACATATTGTTATCACAAGAGGAGAAATGGCAATATTGTATGTTTCATGGATGTATATCCTGCGCACAAATATATAAACCCTCAGCATATTGAAGAAGAATATGGGACTAATTTCTTTGTTTACATTAGAAAGTGACACAAAGAAAGAAATGTCAGGATTTGTACACTTGTGGTAAGGCGTTATGTATGTTGCACCAATGTACACCTGCTGGAAGGCAACTTGCAACCACAAAGTCTCATGTACACAATGTTCTGCTCTCACACATAATATCAATCTAGCTACGATATGGCTTTCTACTTATTTCTAAACATTACACTTGACTTAATTATTTTATGCCTTTTTCTTGCATTTTCATATCAAAAATTTATTTGCTCAAGACTTCAGCAAATTCATGAAATTATCCCTCAAATTACATTACTTTAATTAACTGTTTAAATTTGTCATGTTTACTGCAGTGTTGCAACCGAGTGTAACGCCAGCAGTCAAGTGCCTTGTTTAGAAGCAACTAATGTATAAAGTCAACAAACTAACAGGCATGGGTTCGAAGTTAAAGAAATCCATGTGGTGGTACGCTGAACAGTCAACGGTGTGGTTCATATACGGTGTTTGAGATTCAATCTTTTCATTATTCTTCATTGAACTTTTCTCCGCACTCTTCATATCATCTCCTTTCTTATTCCGTCCTTTTATCCCTTGTTTCCTAGTAATATTACCTATTGCACACAACATACTCTTTGTACTATCATGTCAATTTAAATAAGTATTAAATGTATTATTCAAGAGTCGCACCTATTTGCTGTAACATTTGGCTGAGAGACAGAAACTGTGAGCTAGTACGTGAGAAACGATACGGCGGTGCCCAGGGACGTATCTCCTCAAGGGGCAACGGCTCCAGCTGATCGTAGCCCACCACGCGCTTCTCGCCCAACTCCTCAATGAACACGAGACACGGCCCGCCTTCGGGGCTCATCTCTTGAATGTGACAGTGGTACGGCACCGACTGATCTGATTGCAGCTTGCAAAGACATTTAACGCCTACTTGTAAAGTGGTTCCATCGGAATATCTAGCTCCATAACGAAACTCTGCAAAATGTTTACACCTTATAGTACACAGTCAGGGAATCATAGTCGACAATTTCGGGCAATCTTGACGTAACAATGTTCAAATTCAAATAACAACTTTGTTTGCTTCAAATGAATGTAAATTACCTCTCCTCAGCTCGCTCCAGACGTCGAATTCAATGTTACGATATATGTCAGGATCTAAAGCCTTCGCTACTTTATATGGGAATGGAGTGATGCCATTATCGAGCAAGTCTTTAGCACTGTTTACGTTCAAACAATTAATGCAAACATTTTCAAGTTGAATAAGACTACGGTTGAACACAAAAATACTCAGTGATTCCTTCAAAAGGCTGCCTCTTTCGAGATCCTCAGTGTGATGCTTGCATTTCAAAGCCACTGCATTATTATTTTTGTCTTTATCGTCATCGCTAATAGTCTCTATGAAAATTTTTGCTCTATCCTTTGGTTTCTTTCTACGTTCTACATTTTCAGACATAAAGTACTCAATGTGGTTCGATGGAATTTTGTCATGAAGCATTTTATCAACAGCATAAGGCAGGTCTTTAATTTTGTAAACACCATCATACAGAATCTCATAAACCAGTGCTATAAGTGAGTAATAAGAAAGATTTAAAAATATAAATTATACAGAACACAATATGAAATCATAATGAATTATAAAAAAGGTAAGTTATTTGAAATTGAAATCAATTGTAAAATGATCACTTACATTGGCAAAATGATGATGTGTTTATAAATTCTTTAGTATAGACAGCATCAAAATGCTTTGTATCAGGAGAATAAAATAGGTAAATTGTATTGCCATAGCCATTGCAAATTTTTGTTTGAGGGCCTTTGTTGGCTTCAAAAATAACAAAGTCACGTCTGAAAAGATTCATTTAAGAAATATTAAGCTTTCGACCCTCTGACTGATGTAAAACAATCAAGTGATGTTAATACACCATTCTTACCTATACAAGTGGCTCATAGCTGATATTTCAATAAGACCACCCCATTCTGACGGATTTGACATCTCTTTGAGATAATTTTCAAATGAACAATTCAAGGACTATGAAATAAAAATAACAATATGTGAAAAACCAAAAAAAAATATCAAATAATTTCAAAACAAATGAAAATAAAAAATGCATTATAAACCTACCCCTTCAAAGAGGTGTCTTTTAGCAGACATGAAGTTAACACAGTCGATGCGAACTTTGTGAAAATAACGCTGAGTGTTATAAATGTTTTCAGACACAGTTCTGAATAGACAGCTGGAATCCCTAGCAGTATGTTTTCGAAAGAAACCCATTTCGTCTAGCCATCTATCGGGTTCAGAGGACCTCTTATTAACTTTCCAAGGCACTCTGTATCGTACGGGGGACGGCGGCATTTTAACAAGCTGCTAGCGATCTGTAGATAAACAATAACAATTGACGCCTATCAAAAGAACTTACAGATCAAACGTTCGCGAGCGCCAGTTGTACACAAATAAAAATCCTATAATAAAAACCGATTATTAACCAGGGACCATATCGTAACTACATTGTCTTGCAAATGCAAATGGATGTTTTGTTGTTCAGTGTACATTAACAACACGTGCAGAGATATCGCAATATTGATGTTGTTTACTAAATAAGAATTCACTTACCAAAATAATATTTTCCAACAGTCAGCATCAGTGACAAACCAACTAAAAGGTGAGAAGCGCTGTTTTATTTATTGTAAAGAAAAAATTGCACGTGCCAAAACCAAACCGTCAACAGCCGGCGGGAAGCGGGAAGGAAAATCAAAGTTCCAATCAAAATAGCATTTTTGCGTAGTTGTTGCCACAGATAAATTAAGGAACATAGCTCTGGCTCTATGGATAAAAGCAACTTTAATGATTTTTAAACAGATTACAATTGTTCTATGAGGAGAGTTCATGGAGTACATTTCTAAGCACAGAATGATTAATAATTATGCAGCATTTAATAAATAATTATACATTACAATTCGTTTAAAATAGCTTGATCAATTGGATAATTTTTGCTAGTGTTGCTTGCCTAACCAACAGATTGTCGATGTAATGGTATTGCAGATTTTTTCTAACACATAAGTAAAATGTATTTTAGGTAGTAATTTTATATTACTATGCCTTCATACATCCGTATTTATTTAATTTTTAGGTTTATTGATTATTTTTACTAAATAATAAAAGGCAGAAATCTTAACTTGTGATCAGTAAAATGTTAACATAGCATCCATCCCGCAGTGAACGTCTCTTGGTCTCGACAAATAGTATTAGATCTGCTGAATCTCTTGCAGTTTATCTGTGTTACCAGAGGTTCTATCATTTTGTTATAATTCTAATAAAGAAAAGATGGGAATATGGATAGGATAGGATAATTTATTTATTTCCTTTAGAGAACATTAATCTAAATCAAACACAATATGTTTTTTCTTCTTTTATTTATAAAAAAGCACCGTCTGTAAAACGTACAAATCGTCGATAAAATGTTTTTCTTGGCATTTTTAGCATAATCGTAGTGAAAAATGACCGTGGATTTACACAATGCTGTATAGAATCAGTCTAAAATTATTGTTCGTATCATAAGAACACTATTGCTTCGACTATTGTTACATAAAACAGACTCTTAGCGTTCCGGTACATAATTGAGCATTTATATTGCGTTAAGTAATACCGATATCAGACAAATAACATCATTTCATTAAAAAAGGAAATCAATTGGTAATTTTTTTATATATTTTGGCAACTACACTCCCATATTTGTTTAATCTGAACTATTACAAATTCGATGCACGATTCTCTCAGTCGTCTAATTAATCTCAACTAAAACATGGAGAACACAAGCACACAAAAGCAACGTACTATCTTCAAATATAAATAAAATGTCAGTAATCACGGAGTGCAGTGCGTCTCCAACCTAAAATAAAATCAGTACAGAACCTTAATTAATATCTTCAAATATAAATTAAATAAAATGCTCATAAAATACACTTATTACATATCATATCATGTTAAAAGTGACATAGAAAATTTGGTTCTTAAATACTAATGATAAATGACCAGTTTACGAAGCCCGTTCCCAAGAGTCCGCAGGCTGGAGGGCGCCATGCAGACACGGAAGCCCGGCCGACGAACGCTGTACGAGACAACTTTAATTCATCTCTTACAAAAACTTCATAAAACTACTTTACCATAGACAAAAATAGTTGTACTATTATTTTTATCAGCCTTGTCATTGTTCTCGAGTTGTCTTAATTTTTAATCTATGGAAACGGTTGAATTTGTGAATGTGACAGTTAGGTACGTTCGGAAATTAAAATTGTAAATTTTTAAAAAATTAACGGACGACGCAAACGGGCCTGTTACTTATAAGAAACTTATACAGATACTAAAATACGGCGATACTAGCGATATATGATTGCGGTTAATTAATTTGTAGGCGTTCAGGCCGTCTTCTCCTGCTCGATGATGTCCTTGGTGGGCAGAGGGTTCTTTTCGCACGTCTCCGTGTGCTTCAGCTTGGCCGGGTCGAAGTTCTCGATGCCGTTCAGGAACTTGTTCTTTTCCTTCTCCGCTTCGATAGCTGTTACCAAATAGATTCAATAAACATTTTTATTCTTAATGTATTAAGATATTGGACGAAAGGAGTTACATCTTACATAGACAGTTACGTAATGACGGTTTGTTATCTTCAATTGAAACATCCAAATAATATAAATTGTTCATTCCAGCATAGATAAATAAATCCATAATAAAAGCTATGCATAATGCAGTTTATAGTAGGGCACAAACAAAAGCGGTAAAAACCTTCTTTAGGAGGCAATGGGTTCTTTTCTTCAGTAGTGGTGTGCTTCATCTGGGTCTTGTCAAAATGTTCGACACCGTCGAGGAGGTTCTGGTGGGCTTTCTCCGCGGCGACAACTGGCATAAGCAAAACCGTGCAGCAAAGTAATGTAAGTTATAAGCTGGTCGCATCATGCGCGGTTCAAGGGTGAGGGGAACTCGAAAAAAATATTTTTACGACCAAATGCAATGGGGAGTAACTAATCCCACCATTTATTTGTTGTAATATTTTCATATTATAAGAAAGCGTGGAGTAGACATCATTATAAAAATCTTCCGCCATCTTTAAATTTCCAATGCAAATTTGAATTTGGAATACCCTTGCTAATGCCCACATTGAGAATCACTTTTTTTTTTAACAAATTTTCCTAACGATTTATGATTTCCCCTTGTAATTCCCCCACCCTTACAACGTTCACACAAAAATGCAAGTCTTAAAAAAGGGACAAAAATCACAGAATAGAAATTATTAAAAGCAAATTTACAATAAAATAACATGCCGTTAACATGAACATTGTTTGAAAAAAAAACATTCTTGTTGTATTGCAAGCGAATTTTTGCATTATTTTAAAAAGTGAATTAGGCGAATAAGTGCAAATAATGCTTTATATGCTGTGGCATGACGGTACGTGTCGTGCTAATACATTTACTGGACATACCATCTTTGTCGGGGAGCGGGTTCTTTTCCTGCGTCTCCGTGTGCTTCAGCCTGGTCGCATCGAACTTTTCGATGCCGTCAAACAATGACTTTTGGGTTTTTTCCGCGGCAACATCTGAAAACCATAGACATTATTAATTTTTTTTTAATAATTTTTTTGCTGAGACAATCTTCGTATCAACCTTAAAATGAAAGTGTTAACACACAATTTTAAAAGATTAAAAGTGAACTATCAAAACGACGGCACAACAGAAAAACACTTTTTATCATGCTATATTTAGAAAAATGGATTTAATTATTTTTGACAATGTTAAGTACTAAATGGAATTCAAACACTTTTCCAGTTGTGTTTTTTGAAATGAATTTGTTAGCTGAAAATCCATATAAATATTTTTTTTTAGTTAGAATCAGCGTAAGCGTATAGTCGACGTGATCTGCAAACTCGGCGGTGATGCTGTCCGCGACACCAAAATACCTAATGCGTTCGGTAGTACGACTTTTTCAACCGTGTCCGTCTTCCTCAACCCTGAAGGTTGGAATTTCTCCAAGTCTTGAAGTAGCGCTGTGTGCTGCTTCTCTTGAGCTATGTCTAACGTAAAAAGAAATTAAGCTAGACTGGAATAAGAATTTTAGCTTATAAAATTAGTTGAATTTCCAGGTTGCTTACCTTCTGCAGATGGCAGCACAATCTTCTCGTTGGTGTCAACGTCGCGCAGACAGCCGGTGTTGAAGCTCTCCAGCTGACTCTTCAGGTCGTTGGCGACCTTCGGCAGGTCCTTCAGGGCGGGCGTGTCGCTGACGGAGCAGGCCATTTTATTGTTTTCTGTTAAACAAATTATAAAGTAAATTATTGTGGTTTTAGAAAACACATTCTCACAAACCCCATTAGTATTATTTAGGCGTATTGAAATTTTTTCTTTCTTTTTGAAAAAAAAAAACAAAGCCCTAAACATGTTTTCTTACATGTAATTGAACAGATACGTCCGGTGAGTTACATTTCAAAACATGAACACGCTCTTTATCTATAGACATGTCTTTCGACCCTTATCTAACGACTCCGTCCATCGGCTTTCATTACAAAGAAATGTTTGACTCGAGCTGTCACTGATTGCCGGTGACACGCACCGCCACTGCACTGGAGCGTAAACACGCCACTCTACGTCGATATTTACACGCACTATCTAACGAACAAGGACCACTTTTAATATATACCATTATTTCGTTTCATTTATATATCAATCTACCCAACCCCCCAATTAAATAACTAAAACGCTCGATGTATGACACTCAGAAGAAGAATACAAATTGAATAATACCCTAGTCATCAAAATTGTTTAAGGTCACAAAGGAATGACACTCACACACGCCCTTATCAAACATACATACACACGACAAACTAATTACCCTCCTAATTTAGTCGGTTAATACAAATATTCTTATAAAACTGTGACATTATTAACTGAATATATTATTACCTAGGCACAATTAATGACTTCTTTATTTCATTCTGTGGACTAATAAAGTATCAGAAAACCCTTCATGTTGTAGTCAATGGGGACCATGTAGTAACGCACGACGTAGTAAAACGAACTGCGACATTTTATCTCAAAACCACCCCACATAGCATCCCCTTACAGTGCCTCTGGGGGCGAACATAGGGGTGGAAAGTACAAATATTTAATGATATCGTATAACTCGTATTTTATATTGACGTTGCCAAATAAATTGTCGGCTCCAAACGTCGCACGAGTCGAGGCACCGTACTCTAATTTAAGTGTAACGAAGTGTAGCGTTCAGGGTGCGGGTGAGGGCACTGCGCAGTGCGCAGATGATCTTTGATCGTATAACGTAACGCATACAACTCGTAACATCATCCCAAGTAAGTTTTCACTGGCGAACTCCAATAGTCTCTAATGATAAAATGCGGAATTCCGATCATGCAGGGTTCGAATTCCGTCGTTCGACTGTTGACCTAGACTCAAATCCTAGCTCGAGCCTAAAGCTCAGTTAGAATGGCATTAGATATATAAGTTAATGAACATAAATATTCACGAATTCAAATAAAATATGCTTTAATATTTACTGCCTTTTGTAGGATCTTATATCGTTTGTCAAATATGTTTATAATCCATTATAGAGAATTATTATTAATTGCGCTAGATGGCGTCCCCTGTGCCTGCGCACGCCACCGCGGGCGGAATATAAACGATGTGATTCATTGTGTGCGTCGCGGGGACTGTATAGTAAATCAATAGACATCCGGCGCGCGCAAGGAAACAATCTTTTGTGTTCTAGAGGATGTTAACGTTATAAATTTGTGCGCACAATCGTACTCAATGTTAACATAATAGCTTGTTATTAACTATCGTATACGCGACTCGTTTGCTATTGTCTGCAGCTGGACTAATATGAAGAGAAATTATATTTTTTGGCTCAAATATAACCTGTAAATGGAGAGTTTTATACAAGTTTGACGTCTAATCGTTAGTCGATTTTTGAAATGTCATTTTGTATTGTAAATTGCAACACTGCGGTAATGTACATCATAAACGAACTACGCAAACCTTTTTACCTATACTATATTTCTACTGGTAATGTCACTTAGGATTCGTATGATTATAAAGAAAACGTACAGAATTGATAAAAAACGATCGCAAATATGAAACCAAGTGAAAGACGTAACTGTAAACATGATAATTCATTTGTATATTAATAACTTGATATATCGAGCTCTCCTCTATCGATGTTGAATTCTAAAAATAGCACATACGTTGAGAGCGCGCAGCGACACGTCAAGTAAATAAGAAAGCCCCTTCCGTTGCGATAAATACAAGGAGCGAAGACAATAAATCAGTGCGTTCCAACAACTTCGCGTGTCGTTTTAATTAACAGGGGTTACAGAAGACATCACTGACCTATTGATAAACCATATTGAACTATGCATATCACCATAAACTAACTTTTTATTATATTTCTTCCTCTCAATATGTTTTCTTTCTTTTGTCTGTGGACACCAACGCTTTTAGATGATTTTGCCACCGTCAAACAATAAATTTGAATAGATTGTAGAACATCGAAATTAACTAAACAGAGAAACGTCAAATTCCATAAATGTCGTTTTATGGCAATTCTCCCGGGGCATCAACACGTGTTAACATATATATATTTTAATAAGGCAAATCTGTATATAAAAGATTACAATGTACATCTCGGTTAGCGGTACGCGGTCCCGGTACCGCAACGTTTTGGTCTGGTACACAGCTTGGTACATCCGTAATTAACTTTGAATCTTAATTAAGTTAAACATTAATGGAATTAGTATACCGGGGTAGACAGAGAAAGGAAGACTTATTCTTTTAAACAAGGGTTTTGATCAAGAATATTTCAAAGATACTATTAATTTATTCAAATTTAATTACTTATTTACAATTTTTTTTTAAGTTAAAAGTAAACAGTAATAATTGTGTTTGCTAGGAAATCAGAATAATTATGACTCATTTCAGAAGTAGTATTGTTATATTTTTATAATTCAACACTTTTGTAGTCGCCTGTACAAATAACAATTTAAATACCATAGCGGTGACTTCACCACTCAAACAATGACAACAAGGCAATTGGTAAGTGAAATAATTCCATATTAATTCCTGGCGTTTTTAAGAGCTCTAGAAAAGACATTGTTGGGGACACAATGGCCATTATCGGACGCTCGCCCGCCGTACTGACTCACCTTGTGTGTTTTGTAAACATTTTTCTACGTGCGTCATGTTGTTCGCATTTTAATAATTCGAGTAAATAATTATGCGTACAAAATCATTACCAAATAAAACAAACAATTTGTATACCTAGGTACAGTTCTACGTTGCAATTATTAGTAGCTGATATCATTTGCGGCTTTGGTAAAATATAACGTAAATGCACATATAAACATTTCCTACAACTAACCTTATCTAAACCAAATCTCATAAACATCTTTAGTTTTTTTTTTCAACTTATTATGACAACGTTTAACGGTCCACGTCACGTAATAGCGCCTTTCCAAAACCTTATTTGGCGAACAAGTACAGCAAGATTTAAAACGTGGTGTTACAAAAAAATATCCAAACAAGCGTACGGCGCGCCGCCATGCCCGCGCGCCATATGGTCGTTCAAAATGTCCGCCGGCCGTGTCTGGGCTGTATTACACACGTACGTACTTACGGTACTATTCATTTTAAATTGGAAACAATATACATCTTCTGGCATTTTATTAATGGCAATTCATTTAATTTTATTTTTAACTGGCTATTAAAATCAATAAATAATTCGACACAGATAAAAAAATCCTACAAAAATGAAATACAAAACGACGACGACTAATTTATCGCAATAAAGTCAAAGAAAAGACATTAATCATTATTAAACTATCCAAAATTACTTTGTTTACAATTTTAATAAAAACAAACGAATATTAATCGTTGATATACTTAATTATATTATTATCGACGATAAAGTATCGATATCGGTTCATCGGACCACTATCAGTGTACTAATCTATAATAAATATTTAATAGACGGTCGAAAATCTCAATGAATGACTTCATTGCGGATAACATGTGATTTCAGATGGCGAAAAAAGCTTTCGGATCGATATGGCGCCCGAAGAGTCGCACTCTGTCGCTCCCGCGGCGGGGAGGGGACGAACACCCGCGTACACTGAACCGAATGACTCATGTCGTTTGCCACTGTAGAAAGTTTTAAAGTTATTAAAATTTCACCGTAAGTTGATCATCGGTGTTGCCAAGTCCCGTTTTTGCCAACGTATTTCCTCTCCGATGTTTTTCATCCGTATGACTTCTCAAACTTTCTATTGTTTCCACAATAACTTTAACAATCTTTAAAGTACATAAATAACAAAATGCATAAATAACGTTTGCTGTAGCTGAATTAGCACCGCATTCGTTTGATTTACGAAGTTATTTGACAATTTGAAACCATTGCCAGCGCCCCCGCGCGGCGGTACCGTCCAATTTATAGTTCATTGCCAATGTCGCGTTCAGAATCACGGTCGCTCGTTCCGTACCGTTAATATTTACATGAACGTTCCAAAAATACAATTGCTTACATCAAAGCAATGTTAGTTCCTTTTATATTGCCCAATATTATTATATCGATATATGACGATAAAATGTTGGATAAATAAACATAACAATTTGTTTTTATTATAATACGATAACTAAACCTCATTCAGCGCCAATACACGTTTGCAAAATTATTATTCGTTTAGTACAAGGGATAAAAGCATTATAAAATAGACAGATTGCGGTAAAATTGAAGGTGAAGTTCTATGTCTGTCGCAGTCCATGTTAGACGGTCTGTGGCGAGCTGTGCAGGCGACATGACCTTGCGTCTATAAATACATCGGCCGTCCCCGAGCAAGGATCGTGATTCCAGAGATTTCATATTTTGTCCATTACGTCTAGTAAATAACTATAAAGCCATTACAAAAACTTTAAATGAGTGTAAATACAGATATGTGTTTTAAAAATTCGAATGAATTTTACGATCACTTTAGAATTGCACATTTTATGGTGTTTACAAATATACGCTTTAAAAATAATCTAAAATCGTGCCGCGGCTAACTGAATCCTATATTTAAAACATTCGTTTTTTCATATATCACAGCGAAATAACGTGTTAATAAATAAGGATTTTCAAAGAATGTTTGAAAATCCTACGCAAATGCAAAAATGCAGAAGTTTAGATGTGTGTGTGTAGAGTGTAGATGCCTAAGTGAAATGGGGCATAGATGTGAACCATAGTCTAGAGAACACATAGATTAACAGTTTATTTTTTTAATTCCGCGCGAACCGAGTGGCTGGTAAAGGCTGATAATTATTAATTGTATTGAACCGACACTCTATACCATGCACACGTCGAGTCGTATGTCAGATGCGAGCCTTGACAAGCGAGTCCGTACAAGGTGAGCATAGTACGCTTGCAGTTTTCTCCATGTATGGACACGGCGAGATGAAGATTAAATTGCATTGGGACTTATCAGAGTTGCTGCAACCTTCGGTTCCCATGTTTACATCGAATGTTACAAGAAAACAAAACTATCTAAAGAAAAATACCTAAACCGAAGCATAAATTAATTTTTGAAGTGCTGTCATTTAAAATACAAATTGATGTTTGAAAAATGCACTCTCGATCTGACGTCCAATCTGTAGAAATAGCAATAGACCATTTCTAAGTATCTAGTAAGTAAGTAAGGCTTTATTGTATGCAATAACAAAAACATCTTAAAAAATAGATGATTATATGCAAAATCTAAACAATTACGTAACCATTCGTCTTGACTGTTGAGAAAAGTTGAAAAAAATTTATGTATTATAATATGTCTAGGCAGGAAAGATCTTCATTTATAAGTTCATGATCTCAATGTGAATACTGCGCAAATAAAAACAATGTACACTTGAAAAATGAACGATACGCTCGCGAAATGTTATTCATAAAATAACGAGATGTGATTTGAAAAAGAGAGATTTCGTATTCGTCAGACCGCAGCGCGGCTGCCACCGTTACCACGAGGCCCGGCGCCACAGTTACAGTGGAAATCTTTACGTATATATTCACAAGATTTACACGTTCCTATAAATTCATTCCCGCGACCTGTATTTTAATAGAACTATCAGTTAACATTGCCGAAACATTTATAACCTCAAAACTCAAGATTGAATAAACACTAAATAGTTTTTTTTTAATTCCACACTAAACCTCTTTGGCACTTTTTAAGTTAATTATTTGTAACCATAATAACCGATATTGATAACAAGGTAAAGAAGAAATTCTTTACCTTGTTATCAATATTTAATTTAAATGAAAACATTTAGGTCGAGGTAAGCGACTGGGATAAAGGTGTCAACATCGATTGTATTATGTTATGGTTCAATTAAGTTTATATATAAGGTTAAATTAATTGTTTCTTATCGCCCTAATTAAAGGTGTGAACTGAACGAACTAATTGGAATATCATTCAAAGCAAGGTGACGTCTAAAATATTCTTACGATATCTTCCGATTTTACGCTGATTATTTTTACCAAATTAATCTGTATGACATTTCCATGTTTCCTTTCGTGATCTGGCAGCACGGCGAAGTTCCGCATGGTGATGGCATTTATAATTCACGCTCCAACTGCGCCATTTTAAGCTCTCCACGCTCCAGAATGTATGTCGTCCAGATTTAGAACCGTACTGTAGCCCACGTAGCGTTGCAGCGTATGTGTGATGTAAAACATGCTCCAAAGGTCGTCGGAACTAGGAATTATTACTAGACAATATATCTTTTCATACTTTAGGAAGTTTTTTTATAAGAGAAAGAGGCAAATGAGAGACGGGATCGTGAGGTGATCATCGACGCCCAGACATCCGCAAAACCAGGGGAACCACAGATGTGTTGCCAACTTTTGAGAAAGAGGTACGCTTTTTTTAAACGACATTAAATATATAGAGGTTATTGTATATCTAAAATATGTTTATCTCAAGAACATCTTTGCTCTGTGGTTATTGTGATCTCGTTTGTTTTGAAAGATATTGACAAATTTTGACATAAGCAGGTTTTTAATTAAAATGAATACATTACAAAAGAAATAATGTCGTTCGTTGTTTGTTTCGTAATTGCGACATGTTTGTAACATTTTCCTTATTACTGAGAATTAATATCAGCAAGAATTTTCAGCTTTATTATGAATCAGACAATAAGTTCGCGATATCAGCTCGAGTCAAGGTGTCATTCGGGACGGTGGAATAAATAAAATTATTAGGCATAATTCAATTTTCAAGTAAGGGTAATTGAAAGCACGTAACATGAATATAGAAGTAATTAAAAAAAAAGTTATTGTAGTTTATAGGTAAAAGTAAATGTGTAGTAGAGACATCTCCGGTGGCTTTTTTGTTTGTATAATGAAGTTTTTGCGTTTTAGTCACCTTTATCTTTTACATTTGGTATTTACTTTTAATTTTTCCATGTCGCGGCGTGGTTTGAACAAATCGTTTAGTGACAGCGCTTTCATGTTAATTTGTAGTCGAGCCCGGGACCGCCGCTCCGGCAGGAAGCCGATAATTGCCCAGACGATGTCCTGAACACTTGGCTGGTTTCACTGCCGATTACCCCTTGCAATGGGCCCCTTTCTCGTCGCTCACATCGATAACAAGATTAACCATGTCTGCGAGGATATGTCTGTTCAACCGTAATTTATCTTATTGTACGACATTTGTAAATTTTATTTCTACAAATTACCAGGTTAGTTCTGTTTTAAAGCAATGAAATAAGCACAATTACAAAACATACGAAGGAATGGTTTGTTGACTATCTTACTTCGTAAATGAGACCGTTACATAACCTAAAAAAGGCAATCAATCTTAATCAACCAGTCTTTTAAACACTGATTTCACATTTAAACTGTATGAGTCTACTATTCGTAGTCACGAATGATTAATAGCAACTAAAACGTCCTACTAATAGACCAAGAATGTTCTTACTCATGAAAGACGTAGAAATGTTTCTAAACACACCTTACAAAATTATAACCTATAAATGTCTAAAACCGTGAATGTCACACACACATTAGATATGAAGTTTTGACTACAATACCCAAAACATGCAATTGTCGTGATTTCTGAAGTACGTGCAAACGAGATAACAAAGACATGTCGGTATGAAAACAATCGCATTATACTTTGCAATGTAAAATTTCTCGTCATATACTTAAGTATTAAAGGCACGTCTATCCGCCATCTTGAGACCACAGACTAATAACCACAATTACTCCTTGTCTATTGTTATGACCAATGTTATTGAGCAATTGTAAAAAAGAACAATAAACTGTTTGCCTTTAACCTGAATTATATACATGAGTAAACTTTAGAACGAAGACGTAATTATATAACATAGGGAAATGTCAATTATTTTAGTTACCTAAAGTGCATTAGAATGTATGGATGTATCATAGTAGTTCTACAGACTGAAACTACTCTAATGCAACCTCTCACTGCTCGCACCCATTAGATGAATCTTAGAGAATATATGTGCCTAATCCACGACTTTATTAGTAGCAATAAAACAATTCATATTTAAATAATACATGGCTTTATCTAATTAAAACCGATGACTAAAAATTCACATATGGCAACATCATAGTGTCAATGAACCCGTTAATCTAGAATGCAACTTAAAATCTACGAAAACTTTATGGAGCGTCAAGTAGCTATGAGCCAATTAAGAACTACAGCATCACGGATGGCTGCTGACGCTCTTACAAGCATCCAATTTTTTATTATCCACTATCTTCGCAAACATTTTGAGCGGGAAAATAACACAATTTAATTAAGAGTCCAATAAACTCAACGTTAACGGCCTACGAAATATTTAAATTTACAGTAAAACCAATTTCCGTTTTATCGTTTTAAACGATAGTTTAGATTTTAAAATGTGAATTATACCCTTATTATTATAAAAGTAAGGAGATGTCTCAACTTGTTGCCAATAAAAAAAAGAAACGCTGTGTTGAAATAAAACTGTACATTTAACATTTACTGCAGTAAACAACGCAAAAGTAATTGCGTAGGTTATTTCTACTGCGTCTGATTCTGTCGGAGTCGTATTATTATTCCGGCGACCCCCAAACGGCTCTCCCCACGACGGGTATCGATCTCCAGGCCTGCGCTTAGGGTACCTAGGACCTAACCACCCTCCATATTGTGTAGACGTTGTCTTATTATATTTGTATATAAAAGCCTAGGGGTATGATCTAGTTTGACTTCGGAGATCAGCCTTTGAAAATAGACATAATAAAGTTAGTGAACGTATTTAATCAAGGTATTTAGTTCTATTTTATCTTTCGAAACATTGAAATTTGTAAAATTACGTCGCTTGTTATTTAAAAATGTTTCTGAATACAAGTAGAAAATGTCCAAATCAGTCTGTAAGTAATATTATCAAAACATATTTACATTTCACAAAATATTCCTAAAGTATCAAAACGTTTCATAAATTATGAAAATAAGGAATCCTTCGTTTCATTTCATTCAACATGCAGTATCTGTGCATGTAAACAGACAATATTCAAAATACCTCATTAAGAAAATGCGATAAAATCGGTTCGATAGACGATTCATTTTCTTAATTTCAGTTCACACGTGATGTCTACGTC
>JAODUI010000003.1:504827-538142 GCA_027563995.1 Papilio gigon
CAATATTGCGTAATATTATCACGGATAATAAAATTAAAAGGGATAAACACACTCATAGATTTTGAACAGACTTCTTGCAGTTAACATAAAAACAAAAATTTCATATATAGTTCCATATTTAACATTAGCCAATTCAATGGAAATGAGAAATCAGAACACACCTATCTAAACAATTTTCGAAATTTCGAAAATAAATCAACAGATAAAAAATTTAATTGTTAACCAGTATATGTACGTATGATTTCTCGTTTCTATTGAATTTTTACTTTCTGTGCCCTCCGCTGCGGCAACACTTAGAAACATGGAGTTACCGAGGTGCCTGCGCCGGCGGCGGGCGTGGCGCGCGGGCGCGGGCTGCGAGGCCGTCAGCCGCGCCTCTAGCAGCCGCGCGTAGTCCTCCAGCCCCGACATCGTGTTGTTCTCGAGCAGCGCTGCACACAGCATGAAGAAAAATGCTTGCAATTTGTACATTCTGAACTACAAAAGTATTTTATTTATTTAAAAGACATAAATGACTCAAACGGTATAAGGAAACTAGGCCGAAGGGCTGGTGCGAGTAATGTGCTTTGAGCATTATGTAGACCAAAAGTCATCCCAACATACTCTTGACCATGGGCCACATGGTCTTCTTGTAGCGCACGTGCCCGTACACGCCGAGGTGCGTGCTGGTCTCCGCCAGGCGCTGCAGGCAGTAGTGCACCTCCACGGAGAAGTAGTCCGCGTACGGGATGCCCGAGTTCTCGCCGGACGCGTCTATCGAGTACAGCGCGCCGGGCTTCGAGCATTTGTTCATCACCTGCCGGACAAAAGTCAATTTAAATATCAATACGTACGTCAAATTGTCTAGACATTCATAGTTTTAGATAGAAAATAAAGGTTCTTTCTTAACTCCTGTACAGAAAAGATTTTCCTTTGTAATTTTTCGAAAAACTTCGTATTTATCGTGCTCTCTCAAACAGCTTCAGTACCCATTTTAGAGAATGGCATTATTCATTTTGACATTTGACACTAAACAATAAAGTTCCATATTAATGGATATGAAAATGTCACTCATTTAATACGATTTGGATGTCATCGTATTCCGATAAAGATCCGGGTTTTCCCGAAGGAAAATAATTTCTCACTACATCTTTAACATAATTCTGATTTATATACAACTCAAATCCGTACCGACTAGGTATTAAGCTAGTCGGTACCGAAAACCGTCTATACTTGAATCTAGCTGTTGTTAACTAGTGTTTAATGATATCTTACGCAAGTTTAGAGAATATCATTGGAGCGCTTTGTTATTAAAGCTGATTAACACATATTTACCTGCGTCTCGTTGACGCGCACCTTCTTGGGCCCGACCAGGCCGGAGGACAGATTCAGCGTGTAGCTGACGCGCCGCGCCTTGCGTGCGCCCTGCGTCTGCCACGGCTCCTGACACAACACGGCGCATTAACTGAACTGCCGCAGCGTTAACTGGTCTCAGAGTCACTTACATAAACACGTGAGCAATCCCTTAGTGACCAATTAATAACACTAAGCTTAACAGAAAAAAAAAATAGCGAAATTTAATTAATATATCCCTATCAATTTTTTTAACGAACTGAAAGAAAAGATTTTCCCTTCCTACGCGTTCACTCTTCTCCCAGATTCACCTCTCCTTCAAAAGCTAGGAAATGATTAATTAGGTACATTTAAATAATTTCTATTCTGATTTGTAACACTGCCAACCTGCGTGTAGTCGGAGCTCTCGCGCGCCGTGAGCAGCTCGAGGTTGAACTGCGAGTTGGTGAACATCATGGTGAAGAGCTGGTCGATGTTAAAGGGGAACTGCTGACTCAGCAGCAGCTTGCCCTCGTGCGTCGACGTGCACTTCTCCGTCTCGCCGCAGCTGGAATGCAAGAACTAATTAATACAAGGACACTTTGGCACAAATATTCTTGGTCCTTTTTTTGTTGAGAGGAAGTCTTTTCAAAAGGTAGCCTGCCTTCTGGGGGAGGACAGGGTAATTTATGATTTGACCTAGTGAGACTCACGGCGGCTACCTTCAAGTGCAACTGATGATGGTTCCGGGATCTCCGAAGAACGCACGGGATTCTACCTGTCTCTAGTACCTGGGCGCAGGTAGGAGAAGGCTTACTTGCGATGTTTGTCGGGTTCGCTGTCGGTGGTGTCCGACATGTCGGTGGGTAGCGTGTCCCCCGCTTCGTCGTCCCGCAGCGCCACCTCGCCGTTCGTCACTGCAACATACATTCGACCTCATCTTACATGCCACCTGAGAGTATCAACTTTCCGTCTGATTCTTCTGTCGACGTTCCCAGATAAAGTAAGACATTTCACAACCACGGTTAAGATTACCGTCCGCCCGCTGCGCTTCTTCGCATCCTTCCTCGATCCTTCATCGCCCCTCACGTCGGTCGGTTCACCAACCACCAGCAAGAACAATCGTGGTATTCATTGACAAATTTTACTTTATAATTTTTAATAATAAAAAAACAAATTTATAATTCACTCGAGAGCAATGAATCCAGATCACCTAAAAAAACCTATGAATCTGGAATGAATGTATCTAGAACTAAGAATTCTAACTTTATTAAAAAAAAAGGTGACATTCTTTTAATTGAGGTACTAACATTGAGGCATAAAACTAACGTGAAAATGGGAGACTTTCGAAGATTGAACAACGAAATGACTGCACTTCATCGTCGTCAGTAGTGTGACGACCTGCTCTATGGAGTTTTGTCTTGATAGTTATTAACGAAATTAAATGTCAAATTGGCGGCATGTGTTAAATTCGACGTTTCCCTCTTTGAAATAAAGACCAGTGCTCACCCCTGACAGGCGAGAGGTCCCGCGCCCGCGCCCCTCCCGCCGCTTCCATCGACGGCTCCGTCAGCTCCTGCACACATATTCACGCTTATTAAATATTGTGAGTTTCCACAAACTGCTAATAATCAGTCAACAGGAATACACTAAAAGAAACATTTAACGACTAAGAGTATGACAAACTATTGACACAGATGTAGTGAGAAATTTTCCTTCGGGAAAACTCGGATCTTTATCGGAACACGATGACACCCGAGTCAGATTAAATGAGTGACATTTTCATATCCATTAATATGGAACTTTATTGTTAAGTGTCTAATGTCAAAATGAATAATGTCATTCTCTAAGATGGGCACTGAAGTTATTTGAGAGAGCACTATAACTGTAAAATCACGAAGGAAAATGTTTTCTGACTATATTTGTACTATAATATCACTAATATCAATGATATAGCGCAGTTTTTATTATATAAACTTGCACAAAAAGTAAGTTATCGTTGGCTGTACTTTTTTTCCGTTCTCTTGGAGGGTCGGCTCACGTGCAGCCAGCGGCGCGCAGGTGACTGCTTATCGACACGATATCACGATACATTATCAATAATAGTTGATAAGAGATTAGTTGCCATGCCCATTAACGACGTTTATTCAAAACAATACGTTTGTTTTTACATAAATAACAAACCCCCTCTAATGCACAAAACAATTGTGAACAAGTTAATAGAACAAAATAAAAAGTAAAGTTTTTTTGTTAAAAATATTACTAGATTTTTGTTAATTCACTAATATTGCTTATAAAGCTTGTTTTTGAATATAGGTTCACAAGTCAAATGGTGGGATTTGAACTCATGACAACTAAATATAGTTCTGACCCTTCAGCATTAGGATATTGGCGCTTTGCCATATTATACATATAGTTATATTTAACAATTTATTGAAACTAAATATAAAATGGTTAACTCCCACGTACTCACCCGGTGTCGGCACCGACTTGTTTCACGTTCATCGGGAAATCATTGTGAGTGAGAGTGGAAACTAGTCGGTGCCGAGACCGGACATATGATGTTTTAGCTGAGGTATCTTAATTCATCTAAGCATACAAAGGTATTGGAAGGCCTACATTCAGTTGTGCAGCGTAACAGGCGTTGCTCACCTCGTGAGGGTCCAGCTGCGTGGCCGAGGAGTCGTCGGGAGCGTCCCGCACGTCGCGAGGGTATCCCTCGTCCTCTGAATTGAAGCCTAACTCCTCACCGTAGCAAGAATGTACCTGCAAACAAAGGAAATCTTATTTTAAACTTAAACACAGCTTCAATAGAATGCTACAGATGTAATGAGAAAACTTTTTCCTTAGTAATTATTCGAAAAAGTTTGTATTTATCGTGCTCTCTCAAATAGCCTCAGTATCCATCTTAGAGAATGACATTATTCATTTTGACGTTTGACACTAAACAATAAAGTTTCATATTAATGGATATGAAAATTTCACTCATTTAATACGACCATTCATTGACAGTTCGGGTGTCATCGTGTTCCGATAAAGATCCGAGTTTTCACGAAGGAAAATAATTTATCACTACAACTTTAGCTTTGAACAACGACTTCTTCATGAAGCAATTAAAAACCTTAATAAGTAATCTATTTCTATGCCATAATTTAATCTAGACCTGTTTATCCACTTTTGAGTTACCTGCTAACATCCATCCATATAAAATTTCGCATAGTGTTTTTTCTGTAGCTCCTATTTCAAATCCTAACCCATCACCTAATGTTAGTCATTACGTCCGCCATAAATAAACAAATTTGTACATTAACTTGTTTAACACTAATGTAAATAATTACCTAAATACCTAGGCTTTTAATCAGCATGATAAGATACTACGCTGACTGATGCAAATAAATTATATAAAAATAATATTTAAATAAAGAAAGAAGAAAAATATGATATTTTCTATTACCTAAACCTAGTGCCACATCTAGTCTAGGCTATCTTGATTCGGCCTTTGGAATTGTACCAGACATATGACACCAAATAGAGGAAGTCTTTGAGGACCACATACTGATGAAGACATTGGAGAAGACATGTACAGCAGGCAGACAAAAACTGATGATTCAAAACACAAAGTTGATAGCAGCGACATCTACACAATTAACTTGTGTATTATGGAATGTGTTATGTGAAGATTATATTGCGGGGCGTCCTCCCTCCAGGTGGAGCGAGGTTAGTGCGAGCATGAAGTCGTTTGATGCGGAAAGAGGACCGTGTGTGGAAGACATTGGGAAAGACCAATGTCCAGCAGTGGATACACAAAGGCTGACGATGATGATGATTTTTTTATACAATAGTCGAAAGACGGGCATCGAACTCTCGACCACGTAATCGGAAATCCATACCCATTAGGCTTTTGACATTTGTGGTGTATGATGATAATGAACATTTTAAATACTTACAGTTTACTGTAGTAACAAATAATTATCTTATTATAGTCCTAATAAATGTTTCGCTGACACGTGACACGATAATACATAAATTGTTGTAAAAAAAATTATTTATATTGTAAATGCCACCTCCCGGCGCGCGGGGACGTTATCAACTGCGGCCGCGCATTCTAATGTCGACCTTGTGTATGTTATTTACCGACAAGTGGGATAAAGACGGGGGAGTGCGAATCAGACATAGGATATTCCATTAAAAACATTTAATAAAACTTACTATCTGTATAGAAAAGGCCCTATTTTATGCACAGGATTATTTGCGTTACTTATAACAATTTTTTTTTTTAAATTCAGTCCATCCGTCCATACATCCGCGTTTGTTTCGAGTATTATTTTACATGAACTGTATTTTCTAAACCAGTCGTCAAACCTGGCCCAAGGGCCGCATGCGGCACGCTAATCTACCAAATTACATTTATATTTTGAAGAAAAAAAACCTTTTTAGAACCACGTATATTTCCAATAAACTTTAAAAAGATTTTATGTTGCTTTAAAATAAAAAAAAATGTTCTAAAATATATCTACGGGGGCGGCATTATAAGAGCTTATAAGAAAATTATATAGATTGCTTGTGTCACCTACTCAGAGCACTAACATGCGGCCCGCAGTGCTGCCTTACATTGTCCTACTTGGCCCTTGGATACAAAAGCGTGACGACCACTGTTCTAGACTATGTTCTGTCTGTACATGTGTGCCAAATTAAATGTACATCAGTGGACACAATCTGATGACACGTAATAACAAACTTTTATAAAATTTTCGCATTTATAATATTAATAAAGATGTAGTGAGAAATTATTTTCCTTCGGGAAAACTCGGATCTTTATCGGAACACGATGACTCCCGAATTGTCAATGAATGATCGTATTAAATGAGTGACATTTTCATATCCATTAAGATGGGACTTTATTGTTTAGTGTCAAATGTCAAAATGAATAATGTCATTCTCTAAGATGGGCACTGAAGCTATTTAAAAGAGCATTATAAATACAAACTTTCCCGAAAAATTACGAAGGAATATCTTTTGTCAATATATCTGTAAAATCTTATCCAGGACTTTGTTACTTCAAGACACATTGAATAACATATTTTGAATTTCAAACTATCTGTATGTAAAACAAAATGTAACTAGGATAACATGTTTCAGACACATTGCCGGCTCTGTTTTTTCTATAGACAAGAAAGGGACAGCACGAGTGTAATAAATAAATAAATAAATAATGTGTTTTCACAGAACCCAGAATTGTCTTAACTATGCGCATATATAACCATCTCCCCACAAACGGAGTAAACAGATTTGAATACAAGAGGTAAAATGGGCCATGAATATAAAATATTAAAAACAAGAATTATGCGTCGCAGTAATCTTTGGAACAACGTGAACAGTTTCAGTTTCGTTTATAAGGACAATTTATACGTACGAGTCTTCGACCGCGTCTTCGTCTGTGCTCAATAACAAAAAATAATAATCAGTAGCTGTGGTCATTAAAGGAGACCAAAATATCTGCTACCTTTCAAATAGAAGTCACTTTGCTATTTAGAAAAAATCAGCCTGTTTGTTTTTTTATAAAAATAATGATGCACTCACCCACTGCCAGATCTCGTGGCTGGACATGGGCTGGTCCATGAGCGCGTTCTGCCAGATGCGGAACAGCATCAGGTAGGCCTTGTCCCGCCCGGAGAAGGAAGTCAGGAAGTTTTTCTCGTTCTCCGTGCACACCAGGATCGCGTTAGGTATCACCTGCACACACCGCGAACTGCGCTCAGGCTTTGTCCCTTACACTTGATTCGCGTTCGTACACTAAGGTAGGCCACTTAAGGACTGAATTAATGAAGGGGGCCAAACACCACAGAAATTACAAATGCCAGTCTTCGGTTCTTGAGACCTTAAGTTGGAAAGACCGCCACGAGCTCCACGAGGCTCCACACGAAATGTTACTTCTATTCTTCAATGACAATGAGTTGAGTTACAATGTGTTAGAGGTCCTACAATGGGCAGTATACCAGTGCGGTCTTCTCCTTGGTGATGGCGGTGACGTCCTTCCAACGCAGCGTCATGCTGGTCTCCCAGCCGAAGATGCTGGCGTAGAAGCAGAGGAAGTTCTGCGAGGCGTACAGCCGCCCGTGAGCCAGGATTTCCTTCTGCAGCGCGCATGAGTAATCTACACAGCAATGCAACTGTCGGAAAGTCCGTCTGAAGACATCGATCAAGTTGGGACCAGTGCGATCAGTGCGAGATATCACGCTAACACGAATACTAACAAACAAGCATTCGCCCTGAGAAAAGACGGGAAGGGAAGTGGATTTGACGGAAGACTGGGCGTAAGAGAAACAAACTCTTTCAGTCCTCACGCTCCTCCGTCTATCATGGTAGACGCATCTGCAAGAGGATATCTACGTACAATGGTGTCTTCGCCATTTTGGGGAACTTTTGTTCATGATCATCATCAGCTAACTAACTATAGGTCGCCCACTGAGGCTCGCAGCCCACCCAATTTTGGTTGTCATTTAATTTGTCACAAGCAACTATCTATCGACGGCTTGCTTAACGTCGACCGTACATACCGACAATGAGCCTCTCCTCATCGGGCAGATCTTTAAACAGCCTCTTGAAGTCTTCCGATTTGCTCTTGTACGTGGGGTAGAGCGCGTTGTACCAGCTCTTCTTCTTGGTGCGCGAGCCCGCGTCCGCGCCGCCGCGCAGCACCACCGGCGCTTGAGATATTGTCTACAACAACATCTAAATCTATTTTGCGCGAAATTTGTTTTATGAGCGTGGTTATTTATGTATGTTGAAGTCATGAAGTCAGTCGGGTTTAGTTTTTTTTTAAAATAAACAAAGCACTGCGATGAAGTCACCACTGCGTTGTCTCGTGTGGCACTAATATGATATGTGCGTGTGCGCACCTTGTTGCTATCAGACTTGGCGAGCGGCGCCTCTACGGCCACTGGCTGCGCGTCCCCCGATCCCTGGAAGTAGATGTCACTCGACTGGAAAAAAACAACAATAAAAATTAATAAGCCCTCAAGTATTTTGAACAAAAATGCATAACTTTTAATAATTCTAGGAAAAACCTAGATTTAATTATTCAAATCAACGACCCAGACCAGCGATTGAATAGAAATGGAAAAATGGAAATCTACTAAAACCAAACAGTACATTCCAGTATGTTTACACATTTCCAGTTGTAATCGTGTGCTGTATTTGATTTCTGGACTGGAATAATGTATTGGACATAATAGTACTTAGATGCAAGAATTTACTACTTGTTTTAAAGGCTATTATCCGACCTTGTTTACAGTGTGAGGCATTCTTAAGGTTGTTAAGAGGGTTATTTTTAAGACGCAGTTTTGTGACGTCCCTTTCTTTGCCGATCGTCATTACCTTGTCATCAACGAGCTCAGAACTGCTCTCCGTGTGTCGCAGCGAGGGGGACGGGGAACGGGATACGCTTCTGAAATGTTCAAAATTTTCGTTCAATTAAAGAACTCATATCAAACTGTCTATAAAAAGATGCTTGTATACTGCAGGGTCTGGGTTCGACTCCCGCTGTATACTTATATGTTTTTTGATTTTAAAATATTGGAAGTTTTTACGGTAAAGAAAAACATCGCGATGAAAACTATAAAGATATGTGTGAAGTCAACCAGCACTGGGTTAGCGTGGTTCATTAAGACCTACTCACCGCTAATTATGGGGTGAGCACGGAACGCATTAACAGGGTCTACACACACTGATATAGTGTTTCATACATTGCTAGTGAAGACGGTGTAAAACTTCGTTACACATTCGTTTGTATTAAACGAATTAAGTTACAATTAATTTGCCTAGAAAGTAGATAATCTACTGTTTATCTAAAATAGTTTGTTTTTGTACAGCATGTCAGCTGGCGGTGGTCGCCGGTGCGTGACGGCGCACTCATTTCGACCACTCTAATACGACGGCCGCCGAAACAGCGTCGAACGCAATTCAAGGTTTCCCATTGTATCCAATAACTACTGTTCTGACAATGAATCATTTTTATTAAAACGTAGTAATGCTGCGTTTTGTATAACATCTAGACTAGAATCTGTACAAACACTCCCCTACTCCCCTAGTTAAAAAATCAAATCATATTTTGTTAAATATTACTTTAAAAGTAAAATGGTTATCAGCTGACGGTGGTCTTTTGTTCCGTAGACTTGGTCTATCCGGTGATGTTCTGATGACGTCGTGCGCCTAGCGGTCTACTCGTGACAATGACCCGGACCGCTCCTTTATTCTCAACGCCAAAATTAACCTGTTCACTTCATTTAAATATTTATCATAGCAATGGTACTTTGGAGTCGATTTTCAAGTAACATTTTAAAAGCACATTTAAATTACATTTTTTGATTATTAAAAAAATTAGTTTAGTCCGTGCCCCTCCGACTTTCCGAGGCTGTATAAAAATTAGATACTAGCCTACGCCCAATTCTAGACAGTAATCTATATCTGTGCTAAATCATATACAAATCTAATTAGATCAATGGTCGTCACGTTTTTCTATCCAAGGGCCAAGTAGGACAATGTAAGGTATGACTGCGGGCCGATTGTTAGTGCTTTGAGTAGTCGACAAAGCCAATGTACTTAGTTTTTTTACGAGCCGTTATAAAATTTTTCCCTCGTAAATATGTTTTTTAGAACTTTTTTGATTTCGAGGCAAATGAAAATCTTTTTAAAGTTAATAAAAAATATTCGTGGTTACTAATATATGTGTTTTTTTTTCAAAATGTGAATATTATTTCTGAAGACAATCTACTCCACAGACACACTTCTAAGTTCGAGGGCCGCACAAATATATCTCCCGGGCCACGGTTTGACGACCACTGATCTACACTTTCGCGTTTATAATATTAATAAGATATTATGAAGTAAGATTTGTATCTGAGTTATTTTGATAAAGTATGTTCTATGTTCATGTCAAGGCCGACACTCGGCCGCGCAGCCTCCACTCTCCACACATCAGAGACCTACGAGGACCACTTCTTTTGTTTCTAAATGAAGACGCGACGACAATCAGCGCTTCTTTGTCAACTTTATTAACTCTAGGTCATAACGTAAGCACTAACAACTACAAACAAACATATTTCTTACATTTAGAAGAATGTTTAATAAATCAAGCAATATCGGGAGATTAGTGAAGTGACCTCAAAGGAATATACAAAAATAGTCAAAAAAAAATCGACAATCTTACTAGTATAATAGACGCAAAAGTTTTGGATGGATGGATGTTTGTTACCACCTATCTCCAGAACGGCTAAATTAATATGGATTGAGTTTGTAATAGACATACAGTCTAACATAGCGTAGAAACAATTAAGTTTTTCATATATTTCGCGGGCGACTATTATCTCAATAAAATAATAATCTTTTTCAAAGTCGACAGTTTTTTTTTTAGTTTTTATGAAAATAATGACAAAAGTTGTACAAAGCCCGTAATGACCTCCATAAACAATACATATGAAGCCTGGCAACACCGTGCCACATAAAACATTACATACTGTAGTGAATAAGTATCTATATAGCTTTGTTTGTTTAAATTGACCCATATACGGACAGACAGCATTAACTGCTGCAAATTTAAGTAGCGACCAGTCCGTACACAGCGACCCTTGAAGCCGTGCTCTCGTCTACACTGAACAAAGAATATAATAAATAATTTTTCTAGTGTAAATACTTTGTAAGAGAATTGTGTTTCTTTTATTAAATGTATTGAGAAAATAATTAAAATTACCTCAAAATAAGAACCTTCCAAATCGACTCCCATTGTGAGAAATCCGCTTGTGATTTATTCATAATTCCAATCACTTAAAAACTCCTTTGTTGTTGTGTTCAATTGTAGCGCAATGAACACGCTACGTCGGAATTAACGATCCAATGATAATAATGAACAACATGATTTCTAGATAAAAAATAATGATATTACAACATGTCGAACCCTTTATTGTTTTAATACCTAATTACATTAAAAAAAAACAATATCATTCATTGTTCTACATTCCGATAAAGAGTCCAACATTACTGATTACCTACCAAAATATCTATTTCAAACACATTCCAACTAAATACTCTTTCATTGAACACTGGCTGGTAAGAAAATTTGAACTGGCAGGCAACACACAACCAATAAAAATAATTATAAAACACTGGCTGCAAAGCTAAAAAACTGTCAGGTAATATAACATTTTAAAAAAAACTAATTATAGCATTGATGAGTGCAGAACTTAATGTTCTTACTACTAAAAACTGCAAACTCTCTAAAATGTTTAGAAAAATTACCAAAAAGTTCACATATCTTCAATACACTCCTAGCAGTTAAATTTGCACAACACTTTTAATATATTATTTTTTCTGGAACACTGCACACGCACCCGATCGATGCAAACTAGCAATATTGTAGTCCGCCGGTGTTATATTCCGCGCCAGCGTGCAGCTCGCTGCCACATCCATGAAACCTCGCAAGTGCACGACTAACTGATAATCCTTGATTACGTTGTATTGAAATTGGTTTAAAATTTTATAAAACTTATTTATTTCGAGAAGTCTATGTTACAAATAACGTTGCGTAACTATCGCGTGTGCGCGTTGGTTGTAACTTGTAGTCTGCAGGTTCGATTCCAGTTAATTTTGTTTTTCGAATTTTATACGTTTGAGATTTATCTTTTGTTTTAGATTCTAATTTTAGAATGTCTGGTGATCGATAGAATAAAGTTCTAATATTCTGATCAGATAATGTATGTGTAAAGTGAATATAACAAATACGAACGACCGCGTGCCAAACATATAGAAAATATATGCATTTCATTAACATAGTGAGTACCTGGTCTACTGTTGTATATTGTCTTTTGCATAATTGTTTTATATTTGAATTATTGTGCCATTCAAAGTAATGTCAAAACGGACAGCGTTTTGTTTTCAAATGTAATTAGTAATTAAGAATTAATATGTTAAATATGTGAATTGAAATATAAACTATCAACGAAATAATTCGATCGTGGCAATTTAAAGTAAATAACATGTTATATAACATGTTACAAAGTAAATAATATCTCCTTCTAAGTTTAAACAAACAACACACGAAAATAACTCGAATCAAGTAACTTTGTATGTTGTCCAATTTAGTTGTCTGTCGTATATAGTGTCGAATGTTATATACAGAAGTTATATAACGAAACTGCAACATCCAATCAATATCAAACGATTAGGTCGTTGTTATCTACTCAAATATGTACAATGTAATATGTAACCTAAAATCATAGATATAGCCTAAACGGCAGTACTCATGATTGATCAAATTGTTCACTAAATTCTTTGAAGTAATGTCAAAAAATCGTTATCAATTTTTTAGAGATAAAATTTCACGTCACATTGCAGTCATGTTTATTTCAAGTTTTATTTTCTGCAAGATTCTTACGACAATTAACGTTTTTAAGTTTCTAGTATTTCTGCCAAGCATATGCTATGTTCACGGGCTGAGTTCTGTTTTTTATGAACATTACATTAATAAAGAATGTTATATAGTTTTAATTTGAAATCAATAACACAATCTATATATACCAAATGCACATATAAAACTATTTTTTTTAAGTAGCTTTATACTTCAAGAACTTTGTCTATCCCCTCCATATTACTAGCGTACCAAAGGATACAATTTGGAACATTTGCCAGAGACTTGTGCCAAATAATTCCAAAAGGAGTATATATACTCTCAGTAAGAGTAAAACAAATTAATATTTCTGGCAAGAAACATGGCATGGGCATAGTTTACACTAAATTAAAAAATGAATACAAGAATTAGATGGTACCAAAAATATTTTGAAATATCCCATACAGTTAAGTACTTTTACTTGAATTTATTTTCATGTCGAGCCTAAAATAAAGGCATAGATTAAATAAACTAAATTATTAATTAAGCCTGTTGCCTCTTGACAACTTAATTGTGAAACTCCATAAAAATAGCTCATAATTTAATTTTAATTCAATTAATAGCATCAATTCTAAAAAAACTGAGCATAAGGTGGTTTAGTAGTGAAACTAATGTTTGGTGGCAGTGCTACAAACACCAGTTCTGAGATATACTTCCACCTAACTAATCAATTTATTATTTATGCTTTCAATTAATTTGTTTACATATTTTTTAAAATAATATAAATAGAAAAAATGTTCAGTTCTATTCCAGTAATTAGTGCATTTTGCATAACCTTTGTGAACTGGTATTAATAGATGGTTTAATTTTATTCCATGCAATGTCTTACTTGTTGTCCTGTACCGTGGTATGCTGGGTGATGACTCCAGAGAAGTTGAGAGCTTGGCTGATGCTCTGTCCGATGGCATCTTGTGATGATACAACCAGATTTTCTACTGATTTTCTCCTATAATTAAATAATTAACTAATTTCACAAATTAAATAAAATTACTTTCTTTTTACTTCATCTATTTACTTACAAAGTTACATTATGTTGAATTGAAAACATTGTAAATATATAGAAATTGTATTGATTAAATATTATTTCTATGTTGACTATCCAGATTATTACTACTTAGTGATATTAAATATTATTTAAGCACACAAGTTTCGGCTATTAGACTTCGGAATGATATTAAAGAAACCTATCACTTAATTTGCTGTTTCTTGTGTTAGATTGGTGTCAGATATTCAATGAAATGAAGACAAATAAAGTAACAATGATAAATTACTTGAATATGTGGTTGTGTATAAGATAACAGTCATTTATTGGGGTTTAAATACCTGACGTAGATAGCGAACGCAACAAACACAACAATAATAAATGGACACTTACATAGAAAGAGCAATGTTGCGACTGTCCAATTCCGACGCACTCATTGTACAATTAATGTGCTTCAGTCCAATTTGATGCCGAATACTCGCGAACTATCATTAACGACGTTTTTTGCTTTCATCATCCGAACAGATTGCTTTTTTTCACAAAAATACAAGAGAACGACATCGATTTCGATTTGCGGTACTTTAATGACAGCTGACTCTGGGGATACCAGATTACATCTTGGAATGTCGACATCAGGTCATATTTTAGAAAAATAATTCCGTCTTATTACACGTTTGTATATGACTTTGGTGTATTTCAAAACAACAGCAATTAAAATATTTTCCCTATAATTTGTTTTCCAATTGAAATTAATTAAGGAAGTTTGTAACCCGAGAATTACGCACTATCGTACACTGGTCACACTGTAAAATGAAATGTCACTGTCAATATGTCAACCGTGGTAAATGATTGTCAACATCCATGTGGATTTGATTGGAGTTGTTTACGAAATCATGCTTGGATTTTTTTTATAATTTCTTTGAAGTTATTATGTGAAAATGGCTGACGATGCCATATTTGACAAAAAGAAGTCACATCATGCGAAACGTGCCGGACGGAAGGCTGATAAAAAGAAGAAAAAAAATCCAGTCGATAAATCTAACCTAAGTGCTAGACAGAGAAACCCAAAAGCATTTGCTATCCAGTCTGCTGTACGAGCTGAAAGACAGTTTAGACGACGTGAGGATGTTATTTCCAAGAAGCAGCATATACCTCAAGTTGACAAGACGCCGTTGGAGCCACCTCCGATTGTCGTAGCAGTCGTTGGACCGCCTCGTGTAGGCAAAACAACAGTCATAAATAACTTAATTAAAAGTTTCATTAAAACTAACGTAACAAGTACTAACGGTCCGATAACTATAGTTACATCAAAGAAGCGTCGTTTAACCTTGATTGAATGTAACAATGACGTTAATTCCATGATAGATATAGCGAAATGCGCCGACTTAGTACTACTATTGTGCGACGCTAGTTTTGGCTTCGAAATGGAGATATTCGAATTCCTCAACATATGCCAGGTACATGGTATGCCCAAGGTTATGGGTGTACTTACACATTTAGACATGATAAAGAACGCAAAAACTTTGAAAACAACAAAGAAGACATTGAAACATCGTTTTTGGACGGAAGTGTATCCGGGGGCTAAATTATTCTACCTCTCTGGTATAGTTCACGGTGAATACCTTAGAAATGAGATCAAAAATCTGTCAAGGTTTATATCTGTGATGAAATTCAGACCGCTTAGCTGGCGTATGACTCATGCATACATCCTAGCAGATCGCTTGGAGGATATAACTAGTCAGGAAATGATAAGGAAGGATCCAAAAGTCAATAGAGATGTGGTGCTCTATGGATACGTAAGAGGTGTACCTTTAATGAAAGAGGCTATGGTGCATATTGCAGGTAACTAATTTTTAAATACACTGATAACCATAGCATAGGCTAACAGTTAATAATTTTCTCTAGTACAAACTTATGCCTACTTTATTAATAATGCAAGTTATTAATGCTTTATTGGATGTTGAGTGATATGTTTAGAATTTGCTATTTTTCTTTATATAGTAATTTTTTTTACAGGTGTAGGAGATATGAAGATAAGTGAACTCTCATACTTACCAGATCCTTGTCCCCTGCCTAGTAGAGAAAAGAAACGACACCTCATGGAGAGGGAAAGACAAATCTATGCCCCATTCTCTGGTGTTGGTGGCATTGTTTATGATAAAGATGCAGTTTACATTGAGCTCCTCGGCTCACACTCTCATAAACAGGAAGACGAGGAAACAAATGAAAAGAAGGCACTAATTAAAAATGTTGTGGAAACAAAAGAAACACTAGACGAACAAATGCAAGAGTCAGGTTTCAAGCTGTTCAGCGGAGGAGCTGTGATATATCCGGACATGATAAAAGATGATGAATATCTGCAAAATAGTAATAATGAAGATTCTGATTCATCTTGTGATGATGACCGTGATGATAATGATGAGTCAGGTAGTGATAGTGGCATAGATGAAAATGAAAATGATGGTGATAAAAATAACAAACTGCCCTGGGATAACAACTCGGATTCCGAAGCAAAGGGTGATGAACGAGAAAATGGTGATCAAAGAAATTCAGATCAAGATGAAAACTCTGATGAAACAGATTTTAGTACTAAATGGAAAGAAAAATTGGGGGAGAAAGCCACATTGGCTTACTTTGAAAGACAAAAGACTTCAAAAAATATAATGAAGTTGGTTTATGGTGATTATGAAATTGGAAATAAAAATAAAGAAAAGAAAGAGGGTGAAAGTGACAGTGAAGAAGAAGAGATCGGCGGCTTGTTTAAGAAGGTAACAAGCACACAAAAGAAAAAGCAAAATCAAAAAGATAAGCAAGATGTTGATGAATGTTCCTATTTTTATTCAAATGGCAAACCAAACTTGAAGGATTGGACGTGTGAAAGCAACAAACAGTTCCTTATGAAGAATTTTGTGACGGGCAAAAGATTGCCTGATGAAGATGCCTCGGAACTTTTAAAGCTCGATGATGCAAGTGATGGTGATGAGGAACTCTATGGTGACTTTGAAGATTTGGAAACAGGTGAGAAGCATGTCAATAAGGATGTTTCAGATGACGTCGTCGATGAGGGATCTGGCGTTAAGCGTAAAGCGGAGCTGACGAAATCTGAAATTCTCGAAAAGAAATTAAAGCTCAAAGCAAAATTTGATTCAGAGTATGACAACCCAGATGACCATAGAATAAAAGGCGACCATTCTTATTACGAAAGTCTAAAAGCAGAGGCTCTTAAACAGTCCGAGTTAAACAAATCTGTTTTCGAAAATCTCGACAGTGGCTTACGGGTTGAAGTGGAGGGCTTCAGACCAGGATTGTACGTTAGAATGCTGTTCAAAGACATGCCCTCGGAGTTTGTTACGAATTTTGATTCTAGTTACCCCATACTCATCGGTGCATTGAATATGGCAGAGCAAAACATTGGTTTCGTATCTTGTAAAGTCAAAAAGCACAGATGGTATAAGAAAATTCTTAAGACAAATGATCCTCTTATAATTTCGTTGGGTTGGCGGCGCTTCCAAACCCTCCCGATATATTCCAAGATAGAAGACGATTTGAAATGTAGGTATTTAAAATATACCCCTGAACATGTTACTTGTAATATGCATTTCTATGGGCCCATTACACCACAAAACACAGGATTTTTAGCTCTTCAAACCGTCAACAATAACTCTAATGAGATAAAACAGTTAGGATTTAGAATAGCTGCTACGGGAAGTGTAAATGAAATTAATAAATCTACACAAATTGTAAAGAAACTCAAGTTGGTTGGTAATCCATTGAAGATATACAAAAAGACTGCATTCATAAAAGATATGTTCACAACCACTCTTGAAGTGGCCAAATTTGAGGGAGCCAGGGTCAAAACTGTATCTGGTATCAGGGGTCAAATTAAAAAGGCCTTAAATAAACCTGAAGGCGCATTCCGTGCCACGTTCGAAGATAAGATTCTAATGAGTGATATTATATTTTGCCGAACGTGGTTCAAAGTCGATGTAACAAAGTTCTACGCTCCGGTGGTCAATTTGTTATTGCCAGCTGGAAGTAAAAACGCTTGGCAAGGTATGAAAACGAAGGGACAATTGAAAAGAGAACGGAATATACAAAATGATGCCAACACTGATTCAATGTACACAAGCATACAAAGGGAACCGAAGGTATTCAAGCCGTTGGTTATACCTAAAACATTACAGAAGGGACTGCCGTATAGATTTAAACCCAAAGAACGTAAAACAACTTTATCCGGTGTTAAAGCTAAAGATGTATTTAAAGACAGAATAGCAGTTATCAAGAATCCACATGAAGCGAAGGTGGCCAATGTTATGAAGATGTTAAAAACAAACTTTGAACAAAAGAAGAGTAAAGAAAAGGAGGCCACGGCGGAGAGATTGCAAAAGCATAAGAAACAAATAGAGGAAGAAGAGTGGCGGAAATTAAAGCGGCAAAAGGAACTGAAGAAAAAGATATGTCGCCATTTAAGTAAGATGTCTAATAAAAAGAGACCGCAAATGTAGGTGTGTATTTATAATCGATGGTTAAGGAAAATAAACTTGACTTAATACAATTACTTTATTCTTTTATTTCCTCTTCCTGTCTCAAAGAAATAATTCAATCATTTAATATTATATCCATGTGAAAATCGAAAATTAACTGAAGTAAATTTTCATAACGTGGGGAAAATTTTCCATTATTAAAACGTAGCAGTGGAATTAAACGTGTGAACTGGCTTTAAGTGTTACCAAGTAATGCAAAATTACTCAAAATTAGGTAGTTTATACAGTAATAATAAAAATCTATTTTTAGTAAGGTACTAAACCAGAGAAATTACCATGCGTTGCTAATAATCATGGACTCGTGCTTATAACACAATAAAAATAAAAATCGCGAGATACCGGTAGATTCTGAATAAATTTTAGGAAAACACAATCATCTGGCAACATTGGCGAAACACTTCTCGCATATGGATGAACCGTCGATAAAGAGCCATTATTTTCTGTTGTCATTTGTTGTGATAAGATAAGAGAGATACTTGTTGCGAAAATAATTGTTATAATTATAAGAACAAAAATAAAGTTATCAAATGGCAACAATTGCCTCTTGAAAGAAGTGTTGTTACAAGTGTAATAAGGCGATACATAAATTAATATAAAGTAAGAATAAAACAAGGAACAAACTCAATGCTTCGTGTGTGAAGAAAACATTGTCAGAGTCACAGAACACATCTACTCCTAGTTAGAGTAAGTAATTCGTACGAATAGTTTTGCGAAAAAATTGTTATATAAAAGCTTATGTACATATTAATTTCAGATATGATTACGATATTACGCTTTGTTGTACTGTGTTAAATGTTTTATTTTACTTAGAACTTACATAATTTATTCCTAGATGTCAGTATCGGTGCAAAAAATCGTCGACCCTGTAGTGTTAGGGGAGGGTCCTCATTGGGATGATAAGCAGCAAGCTCTGTACTTCGTGGACATCAATTTGAAGTCAATTAATAAGTATGTACCAGCCACAGGAGAGCATACCAAAACATTATTAGGTAACTGTGTTGATTTAAAAAATACATTAAATTCAATTTAATAGTTTCATTGTTCTCACGCTGACTTCATGTTCAAATGTAATTTTACCTTTTAAGAAATGAGATAAAAACTAGTGTTAATTTGATACCATTGTAATTTTCCTAATAAATAAGACAAATAAAAGTAGTGATTTGATTAAAATTTTCTAAAAGTATGTAAGGGTAACCATGTTTAATTTAGTTTTTTTACAGCACAAATTTCGTCTATTGTCTAAAAATATTTTCAGATGGTCGTGTGGGTTTCATAGTGCCTGTAGATGGTACCCATGATCAATTTGTGGTGGGCGTGGAGAGGAAATTCTTGATAATCCAATGGGATGGTGAAGATGGAACCAAAGTCAAAATCATCCAGGATTTGGGTGAAGTGGACCAAGATGTACCGACAACCAGGATCAATGATGGGAAAGCTGATCCTAAAGGAAGATTGTTTGCAGGTAAGAGTGAAATGGATAAGGTTACAGACTTAACACATTGCTTGCTAATACATTTCTTATTAAAGAAAATAAACTCACTAGACATTGCATTACAATGTTTATTCACTTATTAAAAGTACGGTTTTTGGGACCATTTTAATGCCTGTAAATAAATAAATGTCTGATTGTTATTAATGAATGAATAAAGGTTAAGTTTTTAGTTAACATGTTCTAGATTTTTTTATCCATACTCATATTTATTCATATATTTTAGGTACGATGGGTCGTGAAGACCCCCCGGGGAATTTCGATATGGAAAAAGGATCATTGTTTAGAGTGGACAGGAGGGGAGTTGTCAAGATGTGTGGTGGAATAAATATTTCAAATGGTCTCGCTTGGGATCTAAAGGAAAAAGCAATGTACTACAATGACTCACTGGAGTGTAAGATCAGGCGATACGATTATGACGTGGATACGGGTGATATATGTATGTTTTTTTATCATTTTATCTTTATGAAAATTACAATGGAACATGTTAATTTTAAAGGTAACTGATATCCTTTTTTTCAGCCAATCTCAAATACGTCTTCGATTTAAAAAAAAATAATATCAATGGTTTTCCTGATGGAATGACCATAGACACTGATGGTAATCTGTGGGTTGCCATCTTTGATGCATCGTGTGTCCTGAAAATAGATCCAAAAGCAGGGTCTGTGCTCCAAAAGATACCGATACCCGCTAAGCAAGTTACTTCCGTTACTTTTGGGGGCCCTAATCTGGATGTCCTGTTTGTAACAACTGCTAGTATGAATATAAATGAGGAACAGAAACCTCCTTGCGGTTCCACCTTTATGGTTTTGGGGTTAGGTGTGAAAGGTCACCCCAATGTCAACTTTAAACTGACTTAAATGTTATAATTTTCCATTCTTTTAAGCAGTAAAAGACATATATACAAATATTTATATTATAAAAAAGAAATCGTAATATTTTATGTTGATTTATAAGACTTTTTGAAGGTAACTTTATTTTATAAAACTTTGTGATATATTTTATTTACTTTGGAATGATACATTTTGTTCAATGATGTGTTCAAAAGTCATGTTTAAATGACGAGACCTACGAAATTTCAAAAGACTAAATTAGAATAATGTAAGGTAAGTCGTAAGGTGCTAAAATTATCGAGGTATAAAATTTTATAAACGTTTATCAATAAATGTAAGCAAGTTTATATGATTATTTACTATATATTTGTTTATATAATTTTTAATAAAGAAATAAAAAGATTTATTAAAATTCCTACATTATTACCCCACTACTGCTGTCCGTAAATAGCTGTTTTATGTAATTTATTTTTAGTTTTATAACCTAAAATTGAATGGCAGTGAAGCTTCTGTAACCTCGTCAAAGCCGTGAACGAAACCTCCACACTGAGAAAATCCTAGTATAGAAGTGCTCAAAATTAATATGTACTGACACGTGATGACGTTTGCTGTTTAAAATTTAGGTTAGGTTAGACGAAACATTTTTAGTACATTAGGAAACTGTGAAGACAATGTAATTACACAATTAGTAAATGACACGCAGTGTAGCTTTTATAAATAATCTACTCAGGCACAACAACACTTAAAATTATTGCCAACCAATCAAATATAAAATGATTTTTAGTCTATTCTTGCTTTAAATGGTGGCAGACCCTTAACACCGAGGCCAGTGACTTCGTACAAAGCCCCTCCCCACTCGGGTTCGTTCTTCTTGCAGCGAGTGTTGGCTGACGTCACGTAAAGGATGTCCAAGTTCGGTCCGCCGAAGGTCAGTGAAGTCACCTCTCTATTCGGAATGGTCACTTTTTGTAACACTTCGGCGGTATTGCCATCAATTTTTAAAATCTGAAATTGAAATGCTAATTATGAACGACAACTCCAATAGTTAATTAAAAAATAAAATAAAAGAAGTATTAAATAACGTTCTGAATTGATTTACATTTAATTACCTTGGCTCCGTCGTATAAGGCAACCCACAAATTATCGTCCGCGTCTATGGTTAACCCGTCGCACAGTCCCTTGATACCGTGGTCCTTTGGAGCGAAGAATTTACGGAAGTTTGCTGTAATAAGAATTCAAATGTGACCTTTTTCTACTTGTGTTAAAAAAAACGAAATTTTATTCTAATAGTTTTATGCTTCATTTCTATTATACTCTTTACTAAAATTATTTACTGGATCACAGACCATATGGCTTCGTTTATTTATCCAATCTATCTATTTATTTGTCAAATCTATAAATCTATCTATCCAACCACGCCCCGATGACCTTAACCGGAGATATTATTATTTTTACTCACACACATTTCCCGTCTCTATGTCGTAGTCATATTTCCTGATGCAGTCCACGGTGTCTACGTGGTAGAAGGCAGTTCCGTCTTTATTCCAGGTCAGTCCATTGGAGGCGGCGACCCTCTCGTCCAGCTTGTGGATCTGTCCGTTATTGTCCAGGCGGTACAATGCTCCTGTTTGCGGGAAGGTCATGGTCTTGATATCTCCATCCGCCGGGTCTCCCATTGATCCTGGAGAGATTGTTTATTATTTTACATGTTAGAATGCTATATTATCTCTAAACGTAGTAACAGTAGACCTTCTGATATATAGTTATAAAGAAAAATCAACATATTAGAAAAGCCAATGGCCTAATTAGCCAATAGGTTAAAGATACGGGTTGCCGATCACATGATAGAGTGTTTGAATCCCACTTATTCCACTTTTGTAAGCCTTATCCTAGTGGTACAAGAAATATTAGTAAATTATCAAAAAACATGTATGTGAGCACCTGTGAACAGTCGTCCTCTAGGGTCCGCTTTGCCATCGTTTAAAGTATTCACTGGTCGATCCTGGTCAACTTTGGCGAGCGTCCGCACAACCACTGCATTCTCGTTGTCCCCCTTCCATTGTATTTCGACGATATTTCGCTTTATACCGCCGAGGAAGTGATTCTTCTTACCCTCTATCGGAATGATGAACGAGCTGTAGGTATCTGGAAACTGGGCTATTAAATTGATTAGAATATTTCTCGGAGGCATAACATTTAGCTATATAAATTAGAAAAGTAGGGCTGAACTAAATTCTTAGAATGGAAGTCACGGACAGGTCGACCCGAGGGCAGGTCTGTTGCAAGCTGGACCAACGATCTGGTCAAGACTGCCGAACTATTCTGGATGCGGGCGGCCGCGGATTCATCGTGCCGATCTTTAGGGAATGCCTACGCCCAGCAGTGGGGGACATGTGACTGATTTCGATTAAATTTGAATTAAATAGGAAAAAGGAATTACCGATTTCCGCTTTAATATTCTGTCTTGTGGCTGGGTTGTACTTGTTGATGGTGTTGTCTGTGAAGTTGCAGTAATACAGGACCTGCTCCTCCACGTCCCAGTGCGGGCCCTCGCCGAAGGAGATGGTCAGCAGAGCTTCCGTTACGACCGGCATTTGCAGAGTTTTTGAGTCGGCAGACTACTGCAAAGAAACATAGTATTGGCGATTATCATCAGCATGTATTAAGAAAAACTAACAAGCGAATATGTTTAATCTAAGAATCGCTAGACTTTATCATCAGCCTTTGTCTTTCGACTCCTGGGCACAGGCCTTCCCCAATGCCTTCCACAGTAGTTACTTGAAATTTTGCACCGACACATCACTGTTTTAAAATTCATCCTCTTAATCTATATGACAAAAGTTCGATAGTGGAATTTTAACGTAAGTTAACACTTTTAAGGCATTGGGAAAGGCCTATGTCCAACCGTGCTCAGATATTCACGTCTTACACTGGACAATTTTTATGTTGGCTTCAGTGCCTTATTGGTTACCTATTATAGTTACGGACTACCGATCTTACTGTCGCTGGTTTGAATCCCGCCATTTGACTTTTATCGTGAACATATCTTAACACATGCTTTCTGAAGCCTAACAGGAATGGTTAGAAGAAATATTAGAAAATGAACAAAAATGTACCGATATTAGAAAAAGGGCTGACGATGAAAGAGAAAAACTTTTAAATATCAATTAAATAAACTTTGTATCGAGAATTATTTACGTTTTAATTAAAAAAAGTTTATAATCTTGAACATAAACTATCACTACCTTAGAAGGTGAATACCACTAGTGACCCGTGGACACCAGATTTACGACTAATCAAAGTAAAACAACGTGAACCATTTTATTACGGGTAATCAAACAGATAACGGCTATATCTGTGGATTAAATATGCTGAATCGACTTGATGTTGTGACAAATCAGCTCTTCCTCGCAGATAATTACGTATAGATAAATGACTTAGTAATTACTCATAATTAATTAACTTAATTCATCAAAAGACATTGGTTTCTATTCTTGTTTGTATATAAAGAATTATTCAAATCTGTTCAGTGGTTGCTGAGACATTACATAACAAAGTTTACGTGTTATATAGTGATAAGGGGACAGCGGAATTTTTAATCATATATAAAATGTTATGATCGAAGATAGCAGTCGGTTTTAATCGATGTATTAAAAGGTTTTCACTACACTAAACTGTATATTAGTGAAATAATTAAAACACACACCGGTTAGTTATTATTAGTTTATTTTAACTTTGTTAGGTGCATGTCCTTGAACCCCGAGCCCCGTGACCTCGTACAGCGCCGCGCCCCACGCCGCCGTGTTCTTCTTGCACCGACTGTTGGCTGACGTCACATACAGAACATCCATATTCGCCCCACCGAACGCAGCCGACGTCACCTCATTCGTAGGTATTATCACAGTTTGAAGCAATTTACCCGTTTCCCCTTCGACTTTTACAACCTGAATAAACATATGATGAGATTAGAATAATTATTTTCACACAACAATTGAGATAATTCATTTAACAGTTAATTTACTTTGCTAGTTTGAAATACGGCTACCCATAGATTGCCGTCCGTGTCTATGGTCATACCGTCGCAGAGTCCTTTAAGCCCGTGTTCAGCGGTGTCAAATATTTTTTGACAGTTTGCTAGAAAAAGAAATTATAATAAAAAAGATTAAAATACGCACACACTAGGAATGCTCGTTTTTTGTTTATCCTCATTAATCTTTCTTTATAAAGGCTATTAATAAAATGTAGAACCGAAGTGTCCCGGATGAGTAAAACGTTCAACACGCTACACGCTACCTCACACACAACATGTACCGATCATTAATTAACATAATGATTAACTGACATATATTTCCCGTGTCGATGTCATAATCATATCGCCTGATCCCGTCCAAAGAGTCCACGTAGTAGAAGTACTTCCTTTCTACGTCCCACGCGAGTCCATTGGCCAGAGTGACCTGGTCCAACTTGTGAACTTGGCAGTCCTCGTCCAAACGGTACAGTCCGCCGTTGTCCCGGATAAAATTCTCAAATCCGATGGACTCACCACCTTTATAACTCAATGTACCTGAAAAGAATAACAATGAAATATATAATAACTTTTAACAATGTCTAAATTATTGAACAATGTACAATCAGGGACCTTTTCGGTGGTCTTGTTCCTGCGTCGGAACGCCCCCGCCCCTTTTTACAAATTACCAATCAGGTAGCAATAAGTGCAAACGATGGGATTTTAAAAAAGGAATCAGCCGTGTACTCGAACGTACTGAGACGTCATACCTTTTAACAGTTATTTGTATATTTCATTTAGTTTCCAAGAAGTTTGTATACCTAATTATCTGACTAAATTACTTTACCAGTAAATAACCGCCCTCTGGGGTCTGCTTTGCCGTCATTAAGAGAATTCAATGGCTTGTCGCTGTCAACTTGCGCCACTATTCTCACAATTCTTGCGGCCTCGTTTTTTCCATTCCATTCTATTTCAACAATGTCCCGTTTGATCGCGCCGAGGAAGTAATCTTTCTTGCCTTCTACCGGTATTATAAAAGAGACGTGGGCGTCTGGAATTTGGAACAAGTGACAAATAAAAAAAAAAGACAAATTAGAGCGCCTCACTTTTCACGCCTGTTAACCACTTTTAGTTTTAACTGAACAGTCAAACTGTACGGATAATACAAAAATAGCATATTGTATAATATATAACCTTGGAATCTCATTATATCAAAACTTACTGCAACATCGTGATATCTTAAAAAAATCGAAAAATAATCAAACAAATGTTACGTCAAAGGAATTCCACGATCACTTTGTCTATGGTCTCAACTCTTTTCGTTTACCAAATTAAATCTATACCGACATCTTTTCTTAAACTCTACGTATTACGTAATAGTTGTTTAACATTGAAAACGTAATATCGCTTTTTGAAATCAAATATTAGTACCTACACTACGCTATGTAACAACAATTTAAAATGAAATAATTACCAAACTCTGCCGAGGTCTTTTCCCTGGTCACTGGATTGTATTTATTAATCGTGTTGTCTGTGAAGTTGCAGTAGTACAGGACCTGCTCCTCCACGTCCCAGTGGGGACCCTCGCCGAAGGAGGTGGTCACCAGAGCTTCTGTCACAACTGGCATAGCGGCACTGTTCTTGACTTTGTAATGACTCGATACTAAATTACACGATGTACTGAACACTGACAAAAACCAGTCTAATCACGCCTAGGAAATATTTTTATATCGCCGGTAAGGAATCTCGGTTCGATAATGGTTAACAAAATTATCATCATGATTCATTTATATGTTGTAATCTTTACAATGATTCGTACCTAATCTACATTATCTTTATAAAAGATACTACTTTTAAAAACTTTTTAATTCACATGCAAATCGGTGTCGGTACCGACTAGTCCCTCCATGGGCTCGAAACAAGTCGGTATCGATACCGATTTACACGTGAGTTAAGTCGTTTTTATAAGTAGTATAGTGTAATGTCTCACGAAAGTCTCAAAAATTTAATTTATAAAAGATGTTACAAGTTTAGTATATTGTAAGGAAATCAAAATGTATTTTATAAATAAAAAATATCATTGTCTGCAGTTATTTATGACTCGACGCGTCCCCAAAACAATAACGAAGTCGAAAAAATTAGTTCCCCGAAAGTTTGAAATATTTACAAGGTTTCTTTTATTTTTGTCGTACCGTGACGTTTATTTATAAAAATAATTATGTTAATAGACACATTCTGTATAGCGTGATAGAAAAACGAACAAAAGTAGATTAAAAATATCAATAATTCGATTAGATTATCTGTGGACTTCCTGTCAGTTACCGCGCCTGTGCCTTGAGTGGTATAAGCACTGAGGAGGTGTGAAATATCCGGCTAGATGCGGCGCGACCGCACGCAAGACCACGATACGATTGTCACACAATCTATATAGATTGATTTCAATATCTATACTCATACTAAATTACTAGGAATAACTCAAAAACTAATGGATATTCAGCAAATACTGCTATTCGATTAAAAAAATATCACATTCGGAACACTAGGGGTCAAACACATAAAAAATACAGACGAATTCAAAACCTCCTGCTTTTAGAAGTTGCTTAAAAAACAATTTAACTGTGATATATTCAAATCGTACTCGCCTTAATGACAAGTAAATAGCTGTGAATGTGTTTCAAAATAAAACTTCAATTATTTAAAAAGAAAAAAACAAATATATTCTCAGTTTACAAATTCAATCAAATCTGGCATTAGCGTTGATGTGACCTTTGACTCCGAGACCTGTCAGTTGGAATGTCGAGCCGCAAGGCGGCTTCTGTTCGACGCCGCGGTTCATGCACGCTGACGTCACGTACAAGATATCCAAGTTGGGTCCTCCGAACGTCGCAGAGGTCACTTGAAGAGCTGGGATCCGAATTTTTTGTAGCAGTTTGCCTTTCTTTGGATCGATCTTTATAATCTGGAATACATTTATATTGACTTTAATTATAATAATTGACATCGATTTAAAACGCATATTTCTGAGATTATTAGACAAACGCAACGCTAAAATGGCAAAAATCAAATCGGCACAAAATACCATAGTTTATATAAAATCAGTGACTATTATAAATAAGCTCTTGTACGGCTGTTATTAAAACATAACCGCTTAAAATTTACCTGATGTCCATCAAAGTTGGCAATCCAGAGGTTACCTTCCGTGTCTATGGTCATACCATCGACAATACCCTCTAAACCATGGTCTTTGTAGTTGAATACGAATCGCGGGTTTGCTGTAAATCAAAGATTGCTTTTGTCCATTATAAGATCGAAGTATTTGTTATGTCCTTACGAAATGATTTATTAAAAATAAACATAGACAAATTGAGAACCTCCTCCTGTTTGAGGTCGGTTTAAAAGTACTAAAATCTTAAATTAAAAAGACATAATAAAGAGACATTAACTAAGTATTTTCCACTCACAGTCTCACGGTTTTGTTTAACGTTTATTTAGCTAGACAAATCTACACTTAGGGACAATCTTAGTGCATCAAATACGCTGTAGTAACCAGTACTAATGTAAAACCACCAATAACTTACAAATATCGCCAGTTTCAACGTCATAATCGTATCGTCTGACCGCATACTCGAAGGAGTCCGCGTAATAAAAGGCCTTTTCATCTAAATCCCAGCAGAGGCCGTTAGAGATGTCGATGTTTTCAGCCAGCGTGTGGACTTTGCCGTCGGGATCGAACCTATATAGAGCACCTTTCTTGTGATAGAACTTGCCGGGTTCGTATTCGAAGCCCATTGTACCTGAAATTATTAACTAACGTTCATAACTTGTAACCTTTGGACTCCACTGACGCGACAACACGACACATAATTGCTATTCTTTTTAAGAAGGAGTGGGACGACGATGTCTTCGGTGCAGAATTGTCTATTGGTACTTTATGTTTTTAATGTAACTTTGCTAACATTTATAAGAAAAAGAAAAGAAAAAATAGATACGTCTGTATCAATTATAAAACCGCCCATAGCTTAATGGTTAAGTGTACGGATTTCCGATCAAGTGGTCGAGAGTTCGAATCTAATCATTGGACTATTATAAACCATATCCTAGTACCACACTAATTAAGCTCTACCACAAGCCTAGAGCGTAACTAGACTGGTAAAATGAATATTAGTACATTAACAAAAATCTGCTGATATTTCCTTTATAAAAAAATCTTATTATCAGATATTTTATGTTTACTAAATGTTCCCGCGATTTTCTCCTAGTATTTTGTTACATTCTTCAGTATTCTTATGTCATATTTACCAGCGAAAAGTCGTCCTCTAGGGTCAGCTTTGCCATCGTTAAGTCTGTTCTCGGGATTATGTTTGTCGATCTCCGCGATGGTGCGGATGATCTTAGCGGTACCGTCCTCACCGTCCCAGATGACTTCGGCGATGACGCGTTTTAGGCCAACGACAAAGTGATGGGGTTTGCCTTCTATTGGCACGATGAAGCCTATTAATTCATCTAAAAAAATAAAGACGTTAGGTTAGTTTGGATCAATGGGTTGAACGGTTTCACTCAAAAATCATTCATTCATCATAGCTGGTGAAAGAGAATTTATTGGAGCCTATCCTATTTCATGTAGTCTTTTTTAAAAGGGAAAACCGAACATTATTAAAATAGCTTGCAATTAAAATCCTAACCTCTAAAATGCCACACGACTATCGAAGAAGCCGTATAAATGCAAACAATTTTAAACTATGTTTGGCCTTCAGACACTCCTATTGAGCGTGAAAATTCAAGGTCTTTTTAGGCTGTTACTTCAATACGAATATGTAGGGAATTTTATTTCCTATAAGTGTTAAATGCTCTAAAAAATCTCTGGCATTTTTCTATGTTTAACTTCCTTCTCTCTCTCTCTCTCTCTCTCTCAATTCTAAAACGTCACATGTCTAAAATTATACTTTCGTCTCATTCGCACACACGACTTATTGTTCAAGTTAGAAAGAGACAGGTTACCCAGGACGGAGCGCGTGTGTTTCTTTGTGGCGGGAACATATTTGTGTATGGAGCGGTCAAAGATGCTGACGAAGTAGAGCGCCTGCTCTCTGTGGTCCCAGTGCGGGCCCTCGCCCAGCGTCACCGGCTCCGTCACCGCTGTCACTTGTGGCGCCATCTGGAATTACAATTTTTCTGGCTAGAAATATTCTTCGTTACAAGTTACATCAGGACATATTATAAAATAAGTTTATTTAGTGTTATTTAAAATGCAACTTGTCTGTGGTTAAGGATTTGGATTTGAATCGGGCATAATTTGGATTCATAAATATTTTCGTCATGTTATAAATTCCATAACTTATAGGCGAAGAGCTCGTATAGTTGTTGACTCTATATAATTTTTGTTAATTAAAGTAGAATTATACAATGCTTAAACACAACAGAGTTAAATCTAATATAACACTTGAGACAAACTGCAATACTTCAAATCGTTAAGTGGTCATTAAGGAAATCTCTAAATGTAGATTAATGTGAGAAATCCACACTAACGGTTTTAAAACGAGGTAAAGGACTCAGTATGCGGTTGTTAATCTTATAACCATTTTATCTAACCTTTATCGATCGCAATCAACGTAGCAACACCGATAGTATATTTATATTTTTTTAACTGACAGCTGTATTGACAGATTAGAAAAGCGCGCGAAACAAGCCCGCCTTCGCGGCGAGGACGTGTGGAACTGAATGGATGGCATTTGTCTTTTTAATTGCCTAGGTGACGTCACGATACGAGGAAATAGTCTAGATAAAACATGTGCTCCGGGAGTTATTTAGTAACGTCATGTGACATATTGGCTATTTGAATTATTCTATGACCGACGATGACCTGAATAACATTTGTTTCTGATCGGTTAACAATATCGTCAGTTATTGTATTTGGGGTCTCTTAATGCCGCTATAATATGTTTTATGTATTAAACATAACTTGATTTTGAATTCATATTAGTATTAACAAATTAAGTTTGCAACTTTCATTTGAAATATAACCTTATTTTGTTTAAATTCATGTTATCGATAAAACATTGAAAGATTCATCAATCATATAGCCACTCCGGTTTTTCCATACACACGTATAAAACTTGTACGGGGGATTTTCTTGTCGGTGATTCGATGGAATGAAATCTTCCATTAAACGTATTTTATAGTTCGTGGAACATACCTATTAGAAGTTAATTTCAGAACTAACAACGTACACTTCGTCTCTAGTAATTCTAACTACTAGCTAGCATTCCTAACCACAATACAGCAGTGGCAATCCGCAGAGAACTACAGTTCGACAGTAACACTAGAACACGCGCATTTTGGTGGAACAATTATATAATAGAGATAATAATGAACACGCCAGTACATTATGGAGCACCTATATTTAGATTAGATACCGATAAATGCTAAATACCCAAGTTATCGCCACTTGCCTAAACAACTGTCCGCATTTAAACAATGAGTAGCAGAAATAAATGGTTCTTTATAATTCAAATCTTAATGAAACGAATTAAAATAGCAGATGCTACGGGAGACTGTCAGTAGCGCAATGCACCAGACAGTAATCTATTTTACATGTCCCGGTTCGAACCCCGCCATGCACTTTTTATTTTAAGTATTTCATATGTTCATATATCAGACTTTCTTGAGGCAAATGAAGGTATCTGGTTGCAATCTGCAATTTTATCGTACGAAATCCTTTAATAACTTACTCTGGCGCACCCCTAACCAGTCTAAAAGAAGTGTAGCGAGCTAACTTGCACCCAAAGCACAATACCTATACACCCCTTCTCGTGTCAGATGTATGATTTTGTTATATCACACTGGTATGAAATTCAAAATACATTTTCCATAAATTAATTAAAAACAAACTATACAGAAATTATTTGTTTTGCGGACTATTAGGCGCCTTTGGGCGAGTAGCGGCCGGAACATGACGCCACTCGCTACGTCACTGAGATGTGCGTATATGTCAATCTTATAAGAGTTTTATAATAAAATGCATAATACTTACGTTCTGTAGTTCGAACTGCAGCGGCCACGGGCACTACGTTACTGATTATGTTCCGAGATGTTATGTGCAGATATAGCATCTGCAAGTCTTGTCTAATCACGCACATGATATGTCAATATAGAGATTAAGTTTACAGCTTAGATAAAATGTGGAGTGGATGGGTAAGTATTCTGATTCGGGTTTTTTATACTCAAGATGGACCTTCATGGAGTCCCTGGTAACTAATGTGTAGGCTGTTAGTAGATTTTCGTTAACTTGTTAGTACTTCTTGTAGCCATTCCTGGTAAGCTTGAAAAAGCTTGTCTTAGTATATGCTTCACAATAATAGTCAATTGGCGGGATTCGAATCCACGACTGCTAGGTCGCTAGTCCGTACACTTGTGTGTTATCCATTATTGGCGCTTCGATATTACATTTTAAGTAACTTTTATCAAACATTGGAGATCTAATCCAATGAACTGTCAGCATTGTTAAGTGATCGGTAAGGGATTGTTTATGTATACAACGCGGACTGAAGAGTCCAATAAACTAAACTTGAAACGCCAGTATCCTAATGGTTATGGGTACGGACTACTGATCTAACGGTCGTGTGTTCGAATCCCAACATTTGACTATTGTCGTGAACCATATCCTAACACAAGCTTTTTAAAGCTCACCAGGAATGTAGTAAAGTAACAAAAATCAACTAATGTATAAAAAAAAACATGTTTCACATGAAAAAGAAAAAAACAATCATGATATTAACTTTTAATAGACATTACAAACTTAAATATATAAAGAAATGAATTACTATGACAAACATATTTAAAAAAAACTCCCGTCTTCCACAGCGCAATTATACATGTGATTTAGCTAGAACTGTTTTGAATCCCATTTCGGTTCATAAACTGTTTCATATCTCCACGTATGATATTATATCGTTAAAACTTCTTGTCCAAAACAAAACTATAGAAGCAAACGACTTAAATTCTGAAAGATAAATAAAATTTGAATACGAAAGTATTTCAATTTTATCAACAAATTTAATTTAATTTAATTAAAGACGTAGTGATAACGAAGGACCAATGGAAATAATTAAAATTTCAAGAGGATCAATTTGAATGTTTCGGACTCAATTGTCATTCAACAGTGTTGTCGGAAAATACCACGACACAAAGTGCAATGAATTTATCTGATATCGATACAGCATGACTATTTTACAATCCCCGATATAGTATATGCGACCTGCGCGCGCGCCATCGAGATACAGTCGGAGCGGATTACATGTAGCGATGCGATGTTGGTTCAGATTAACTGCAGACAATCACAATGGTAACGCGTATTAACATTATCCGTTTGATAAACAATGGAAATTACTAGAATTACTGATTTTATACACGACTCGTTACATTTTAGGTCGAGTAAATAGATTTAAAATTGATTCTAAGGATTTATACGTTTTATGTCCTATTAAAGTGCTTTTCTTTGGTAACGGGGGAGGGAATCTTCAAAACATAGTTTGCTTTCTGGATGAAAGGCAGGGTTATATGAGATTCTTACTCATTAAAACACACAAGGTGGTCACCAAGTGCGGTTGCGAGGGCCCCGGGATCTCCGGAGGAACTCACCGGGACCCTCGGCACTCGGCTACTGCACGATCTAGAGCTAATGTTTACTAGCGCCAAAAAAAGTGCTCATAGC
>JAODUI010000003.1:538753-551707 GCA_027563995.1 Papilio gigon
TCTCTAAGCTTTGATGAAATTAAATCAATTTTAAGAAATTTCTCTCAGACTTGAATGTTGTAATTGATAACTTACACCTGTTCACTAGCGCCAAAAAAAGTGCTCATAGCCTACCCTATAATTGAATTGACTAGGTCATAGTCAACCACGCTGGGCCAGTGGATTGACTTTAACCGTTTTTGAACTTCTCAGAAAGTTTCCAGACATCACAAGGTTTCCTATCATCGTAAGAACGTCGAGTGCATATGAATTTCTAAACTCGAATTAAATAATCTCTATTGAATAAAACCTCACTTACCGATGTTTTAAATATCCTTTGAGCTCATTGTCGGTATTTCAATGGTATTGTTAATACTTCTAGACCTTTCCCGAACACGCAAACCGTTATTTTATCGCTGAAAATAGAAAAAATCTTTAAAAGGTCGTTTTAAGCGAGCGCAACTCTATCTCAGAGACCAGCAATGCATCTATTGACTCTGATATGATCATCGCCATAGACATTCTGATGGGTGACGGGACGCATCGGGATGGGACGGAGGCAAAGTTCCCCCTTCTCTTATGAAAAGTCAAGTTAAAAGTAAATCTTACTCTAAGTACTTGATGAGATCCATTCCTTGCACATCCGCCACGTCGGTCATCATCTGATACAATAACACTAAATCGTCACTATCTTCTCTCGTTTTAAAAACTGTTATTCTCTGATCTATCGACGTCGTTACAAATATATCACAGATTATCAAAATACCAGTTACTTGTGAACAATGAAATTTATCTGATGTCCAGCTTTGTCTTACTTGCGCAGTTTTGAAATCTTTATTTTGTATTTTAAGCAGTTTTATATGTACAGCATTATCATCCCCCCCGGTAGCTAAAATGACTTTATCTTCAGAAATAATTTGTGTTTGTATACAGTTGATACCTGATTTATTTGTTTTAATAACTAGGAAAGTTTTAAGTTCATTAACCGTGTTGTTTTCAGTTACATCCCAAAAACAAATCTCTCCTCTTGTTGAACAAGTTATTAATATAATTTGATTTAAATATCGTATATGGTGTGTTTTTAAAATACACGTTTTATGATATTTCACTTGTCCTATTTGTTTAAATAATGTTTCTTTTTCGTATTTAAATTGGAAGATGCGTATGAATGCATCTGAACATCCTGTATATATGTTGAATATGTTATTGTTTATTTTAATAATTTCTAAATCCATGATTCGTGTTTCTGGATCGAAGTCGATTTCACAATTCCTCCATGTTCTGTCACCCTTGCGTTCTTTATCTGTGCCTTTAACTAAGAAGTCAACTAATTCTTCGACAGTTATTTTAATTTCTTCGTTTTCTTTTTTTAAATTAACAACTTTCACACATATCTGAGCCCTGCCGCCGCCGGACACTATTAAAAGTTTATTGTCATCTGTGACATATGTTTTTAAAGTTCTTATACTGGATAAATGTTTTAAAACGGCCTCATCTTTGAAGTGAATCCCTTTTGACGTCGATATTCTTAAAGTAGTATCTTCGCCACCAGAAATAAACAAAACTGCAGACTCATCACACTCCGGTACGTATGTTTTTAGGCAATTGATTTCTTTAGAATGTGTACCTCTTATAATATCTTTGGATACAATTTTACTCAATTGAAATGTCATTATGTTTATTTCTGAATTTTTCAAATATATAAGCTTAATCATTTCTTCATATTTATCATTTACTCTGTCTATATAACGAACCACATCCCAAGATCTATGACCGCCGCCGCAAGCCACTTCAATCACCTTTGCCTTACTTCTTATATTAGTTACAACAAAAGCTCTTTCTTGAAAACCACATATTAAATCATCTTGACCATCTATACATTTTTCTACCCAAGGAAATCCTGCATCTAATGAACTGGTTAATTTTATTTGAGGTACACCGTTCTCTGATACAAATGAGAAATACTTCAATGTACCGTCACGTCCAGTTGTTATTATTTCATCACATTTAATTCTGATTGATGTAGGGCCATATCTGCCGTGGACTTTGCAAAAAGTTTTAATAGGATTCAATTCTTCTTTAATATAGAAATGAATGTTGCCACATCTGTCACCTACGATTAATATATTGTCTATGCTCATAGCAACAGATGTCAGCCATCTTTCTTTGCAATTCGGAAGACAATGTTTGGATATTATTTCTATTTCATTACCTCTAGAAGCTATTACATATATTTCACCACTTCCAGAACAAAGGACTAAGTGTCTGTTACCCGCCCAGTCCATAGACAAAATTTTGTCAATAGACAATTTAGTACTGATTACATTAGATATATTTGCAGGTCCTTTGCAATTCTCTATGAAAACATTTAAATGACCGCACATATCTGCAACAGCTATGATTTGCTTACAAAATGATACACATAGCAGTATGTATGACGATTCGTGATCAGTTTTATATGTCATCTTATTTTTCTCAATCATATCGTAATAAATCAAATTACCACCCTCCTGTAGAATGACTACATTTCTTCTAGCAGTGAAAATGATTTTTTTTGGAGTACCCTCATTTATTTTCAGTATCTCTGAAGACCCAGTGACTGCAGATAAAGGGTGTATAATAACCGCACAATCTCCACCGCCTGTCACTAAATGGTCATCATCAGCACTAACTGACCATATCGGTGCATTTTGATGGTTGCTAACCTTCTTCAATAAAGTACCATCGCTACCCCAAAAGCATATATATGAATCTTCACCTACAGATATGATATAGTCAGTTATGCAACATCTCATCACTCTAGCGGTGTGCCCGTATAGTTCGTGTACGCAAGTTATACTGGCACAATCCCAGTATCGGGCAACTGTACAATTTTCAACAGGACTACTAACTGACCATATTCTGACAGATCTGTCGTCAGACGTTGTCACTATAATTCTTTTTCGTAAACAGCATGCTATTGAAAATATAACACCCTGTAATACAAAAAAAATAAGCTTCGTAAAATGCCTTTAAGTCACTCTGTGTAGGTGTATTCAACATCAACCTTTGTCTGCCCACAGCTGGTCATAAGCTTCAATACCTACTGATGTCTAAGATGCTTTAGAATTAATTCTTCATTTCTAAATAGTCGTGTTTACATCCTTAGTATAATTCTGTTTAAAAATATCTAAGTAACTACAGGATGTGATAATTTGTTGTATGTATATAGATGTAATAAATAAGATAATTGAAATAACATGCCTTATGTCCGACCAGGTGATGAATAGGTTGTTTCTTTTTACATCTGGATATGATAATTTGTGAGAAGACGGTGCCACTGAATACTAGCACATCGTCAGCCAGAGGCAGCAGCAGACCGCTGTACAGGATTGAGTTATCTGTACCTATCGTTTGTGATGTTAGGATAGGTGCTTTTGACGTATTCCATATCTGAAAAGTTAATATTCATTTACAAGTCTCCAACCGAACTTATCTGTGTTGACTTCAAATTTTTTTAATCTAATTTAATTAACAAATAACAACATAATTTAATTCCAAAACACCAACTTATCTGAAAGGATTGCAATTAATATTAAAATTACCTGAACTACATTATGTGCTGTTAACAATGCAACTTCCACATCAGTCACCCATGTCCCGCTATGCAGCCAGTCATCACAAATAATACTGGCTGGAGAAAAATCAAACAACTGACACTCATTGTTTGATATGTTTAAAATGATAAACAGCTTTCCACCGAATATTAACAACTTGGAACCATCTTTAGAGAACTCAATACCATAAATTTTTTGACCATTAAGTATTCTAGGAAAACTTGAAACCACTTTTAAAGTGTCCTTCTTATAAATATAAAGGGAGCTACCGATTCCTGTGGACAATACAGTTATTAAGGTTTCAAAGATTTAAAGTAAGGTTGAAATTTAAAGTGGATAAGAAAATCATGTCGTGATAATATTTCGTTCAACATTTTGTTTATTATGAAATAACCTATAAAAAGCGAATCATTAAAATAAACATGTACATTCAAAGTTTTGATCACATTTGGTGTTTCATTACTTTTATTTCTTTTATAACCAAACCTGCTAGAACATATTCTTCATAAAGTTTAACAGCCGTTACATCCGTACGTACAAAGCATACACTATGACTTAAATTTACAGCCATTTCTTTTCTTGTTTCATTTATAAAAATTAAATCTAAAATGTGCTTAAGCAAATTGTAAACAATAACAAATTTACTGCCAAATTGACATTGACATAACCTATTTTGTTTTACGCAAAAATTTGGTCCTCACATTAATAATTATTTGCTGAAATTGACTGGGCAAAAAAAACTTTAAAACATCAATAATTTTTGTACCTTGTTTAATACCTCGAAAAGAAGTTCGCTTTCCTTTTAGCAGGAACGATGCGAAGACTGTTTTGTATTCGGAGAAAGAAAGTTAGCACGAACGGGTAAGAAAAAGGACGAAAGTATAAAACAAAATTCATTTATTCAATAAAAAAATAATTGTGTTTGAAACTACGCTTTTGCGTACTACAATAACAGTACAAAATCAGACTTTTCTTCAATGGCTTGCTGCTTTCTGTCGTAATATATCATTCGCTCATATATTTGTTGAGAGGATAATGTTCTTGATACTTCTCGAGATGTTTCTCCATTTGTTGCATTTGTTTCCTGCAAATAAACGTGATTGTTTCATTTATTGTACCTAGTAAATATTTGATTCAATTTCTCATTTAAATCAATCGTGATTCATCAATTACTCTGAGATATTTGTATTATAAATCTGTGTCCAAATCAAATTATATTTTGTTTCATGACCAACGACTTAATTTCGAAATGACTTACAAAGAGTTTAATTTTACTTAAACATTTCAATACTAACTGCAGACTGGGGGGCATATCATAATACACATCCTCTAGCATTTCCTTCCAGTGCGGCAACTTCTTCTTCTCAGCATCCTGCATCGCTCTGACCACCGTGTCGCGAGCCTCCTTCACACTTCGCGTCTCCGCCTCCGCGTCCCAGTATCCTATAAGAAATCAATCTCAAGCTAAATTTACATTCAGGTAACTCCTACAAATAGAAAAGAACTCATTCACTCATAAGACACGCTTGTTTTCCAATGTTACCTTTGCCTTCGAGATACAGCCGTAGTTTCTGAACTGGACTTTCATCTTTAGCCCACTTCTGGATCTCGTCGACTGAGCGGTACGCGCTGCTGTCGTCTGACGTAGAATGATGGCCTACTCTAGAAGGGAAGACAGATTATAAGTAACGAAGATCTATTAGTGTACAGACGACTAAGACTGGGGAAATATTACATTACAGAAGAAAGGTAAAAGTAAACTGCGTTTAGTCTGATGACTCAGCTATTTAGTTTTCTCTTTTTTTGTTCTCTTAAAGGTAGACCAAGGCATGAATTGGGAGCAGTGTCTTGGCCACGCCACGTTGCTTATGATAGCCTGTAAAGAATGAGCAGGGATCCACCTGTAAGACATGGCCTCCACCAGCACGGGCTTGTTACTGACGGCCAGCTCTCTGGCGCTGGCCACCGCGCGGTGCACCGCCAGCGTGTCGGTGCCGTCCACCCGGATGGTGTGCAGGCCGAGGGCGGGCCCGCGCGCCGCTATGCCGTCGCCCTTGTACTGCTCCGAGGACGGCGTCGAGATCGCGTAGCCGTTGTTTCTACTGCAGTTTGATGAAAGGTAAATGTGGAACATGTTTTAGCGAACTCGCGGCTGCAGGCGATCTGGAAGCTTTAATTCTGTAATAATGTCTGACCATGATGATCAGAACTGTATGGTATGATTGTTTTTGCCCGCCTCAAATGTGTTTGTTTTATTGTGTTATTATTTTTAATTTTATTTTATTTAAATCATACCTTGAGTTGGAAATCGTTTATCTTTGTTATTGTCCTGAAATACTGTGAAGATTAGTGTAACGACATGCTTACCACAAGAGTATGATGGGGCAGTCGAGGGTGGCGGCGAAGTTGAAAGCGGCGTGGGCGTCGCCCTCGGAGGCCGCGCCCTCGCCGAAGTAGCAGATGACGCAGCGATCGTTTTTGGGCACGCGCTTGAGAGCGTACGCCGCGCCCACGGCTTGCGGCAGCTGCGTCGCTGGCGATTGTAACACACGATTGGCGAGGAGTTGATCAGTGTACTGATGACTTCCAAGTTTACGCATATTTAGTTGTGATGACGTCACTTCGTGTGTTCCACATTCAGACTGAGATTACTCATTTATGTTAAGGTAAAGTTGAACGACAAAATTCGATCAATTTCATACTAAAGATGGGAATAAAATAAAAGATGGCACTGAGGAAATATGATTGGCTGGTTCTACAATAAAACTGGATGGACCTTAGGGATGGATGGATGGATCCATCCTCTGTTAATATTAAAAGTAAAAACTGTCATTGTTAACTTACCTAAAGGACTGGATAATGTCGCAATATTGTGTTGCTTGCTGCCGTAATGCACCGGCATCTGCCTGCCCTTGCCAGCGTCCTCGCAGTTGCCGTAGCACTGGTTGACCAGCTCGGACACGGTGATGCCTCGGTGCAGGAACACCCCGACTTCACGGTACTGTGCGAACACGAAGTCTCGCGGGGACAGGGCCGCGGCACTGCCCATATGGATACCCTCCTCCCCATAGTTCGTCATGTAGAAGGAAATTCGACCTTGTCTGGAAATGTCGCCTATTTTAACTGAAGCATCGCAAATCTACCACCAGGATCGCCGACTTAATGCGGGCGGGAAGTCGTTATGTACGGAAGACCGACCGCATACTGGCGAAGGCATTGTGGAATGCCTACATCTAACATTGGACAGTCAAAGACTGACGATGAGTGCAAATCTAGGCATCAGTCCGGTACACACCTTCAATTGTAACTGAACACTCTTGTACAGTTAAATCTGTGAATATGTAGGATAAACAAACCTTCCCAAAGTTATGAAAAATGTAATTACCTTTGTGATTCATATAAAATTTTATCCATTTGATTTAACTGAATCATATTTTTGTACATATTGATTAATGTTTCTTTGTCGATATTCGGCTCCTCCCTACTATCGATAACACGGCCGTTGCTGTCCAACACTCGGTAGATAGGGATGGGGTCGTAACTGTTCGCGTTCAAAAATTTTATCTCATTGACATAGGGTGCATTAGCTCCGGGAAACTCGGAAACCCCTCCATTTTGACAGACTTCCGGCCTCGTGTGTGTGGATAGCAGCTAGAAATTATAACATTAAAAGTTTTACAATTTTATAAATTGACGCCCTCTATTGTGCGGAATAAAAAAGATAAGTTCGTAAAGTCATTCCACAAAGTTAATTTAATCGTTTTGGAGTTAGATATTTACAAAAATACATCCATCCAAACATTTGCATCTATAATATTGTAGTAAGAAGTAAAATTGGCAAGCATAATTATATTTATAGTTATGCAGTATATTCAAGTTCAAAGAACATAGAAACTTCACTAAGATAAAACATTTTGGACGGAAAATTAAATAAAAAGTGCCACTTAAATGTAAAATTAGTTATTGAGTTTAGATTTTAAATGTTTAAAAAAAAACTACCTATGACAAGAAAAAAGGAAAAAAACTAATGTAAACAATATCTTGATTACAATCAATACGAAATGTTAAACAAAAATGTACTTAAAACGCTTTGAAATAAGGTTTAATATGAAATATATCGTTCTACTTTGTCAGATAAGATATCAGATGATTGGAATGATGCAAAAGTAAATAATAAAATTTGAAACGAAATCAACACTAATTAAAACTAAGAAAATATAAAATTGACGAACTGTCAAATCACTTTGACGTTTAAACGTATAACATTTGTAACTTGTTATTGAAAAACGTAATTTTATAACAAACTTGTTCCTACAACTTTTTTATTATTGTTATTAAAACGTTTAGCGGATATTTATTTTTATTTCGCATATCCATACTATGTTAAAAAATATTTCTAGCTATTTTCCCTTTATAGACGTATAATTAGACTCACCCTAGTGGTTTGTCGAAGTGAATTCAATTTTACAAAAGTAAAACCTGCTCTAAGCGCCATTTTGGTCTGACGTCGACTGGCTGACTGGCGCGACTTTTATTTTCGAGGCGGGCATTAGCAATTGAGATAAGGTATATTGGCCTCTCCGCGAGGTCGAACTAACATTTTGTCATTTCAAATAAATATGTCGTTATTTCTTCAACAATAGCTCAATAAATTCGTCACATTACTCATTGAGAAAGTATATAAAAATAAATACTAATGCTTTGGCAAAAAAGTTAGGGCACGAAACTAATAAACTTCTGCAAAAAATTGTAAATCGCAAATCTATTTCATTTGTTACATGACAAATAGAACAAATCGAATTCCAAGAAAACTTAATTGAAACATTTATTAAATGTTCCTACATTTTTGTCATAAATATTTTTTCCACACAAAGTTAAGACATTTTATTACAATATTCTAGTGATATATAAAAGTTGAATACACTATGCGTGCACTACAACATGACATATTTGTGTGACGAGACTACTTAATAGAAAGCAAATGAAATTTCAGTAAAAAAAAGTATATTCACAAAACAATAACACTTTGAAGTAAGTTAATAAAGTTTTATATTACAATAAAGTTTAATTTTCACCAAATGATTTCGAACAAATAACATTACTTGTGTGTTAACACTTTTTGCTGCCTCACTGGCAAAAATAAATGACTTGTATTTTATTACAAGGTTACTGCACTTTAGTAGTTTTTGCAAGTTATATGTAAGAGGAAATAAATTAAAGTGTAAATATTGCCTGAGCATATTCTAGCGATGTATCGATGTTTCAGTGTGTATCGATTTTTTGACGTTCCTAGTTTCTTCATCGTTTACCAATGTAGCATACATCAATTTAATTACATTCATCTATCACTCGTCCAACGTTTGCAAAACTTATTGTCATACAAGTGTTAATTATGTCATATAATGCCTCTTGTTTATTGTTTTTGCTGTATGTGTGGCAACATCAGTGTACCCATCACTAAACCAACATAATCATTGATAATCATAAATTTGACATCGAATGTCAGTGGACGAGAAGTAGTGATAAATAGTTAATATTTTTTATTTTTATATATCAAAAATGCCTTATTGGTACTACGATAAGAAAGATCTGCAAAATACGCCGTCGTTTCGCGATGGAATTAGTACTGAAACAGAAAATCGGTATCGAAAAGAAGGTGCAAGATTTATTATTGACACGGGATCAAAGATGGATTTAGGTTATAACACAGTTGCTACGGGTGTTGTTTACTTCCACCGTTTCTACATGTTCCACTCGTTCAAGACATTCCCAAGGTATATCACTGCGTGCTGCTGTCTGTTTCTGGCGGGCAAAGTGGAAGAAACACCTAAAAAGTGCAAGGACATTATAAAGGTTGCAAAGCCCTTGATATCTGAACAAAAATTTAGTACTTTTGGTGATGATCCCAAGGAGGAGGTGATGACGTTAGAAAGGATCTTGCTTCAGACGATAAAGTTCGATTTGCAAGTGGAACACCCCTATGGATACCTTTTGAAATATGCAAAGTGTTTGAAAGGAGAGAAATCAAAATTACAGAAAATGGTGCAGATGGCGTGGACGTTTGTTAATGACAGGTTAGTAGTTTATAAATTGTGATATGGGTTCTATTCACTTAAGAGTTAGGTTGTATGAATACTTAAACAGGTATGTTTTTGAAGCAATGGACAAAAAGATACATTCATGTTATGCATTCAGCTTGTAACTGTTATGTTGGCTTACAATGTTGACAAGTGCTTTAATGACACAATTTACATGGATGCTAATAATCTACTGTTATTAATGAAGTATTAAGTGGAAATATAAATCTTATTTGTTATTTCAGTTTATGTACAACCCTGTGTCTACAATGGGAGCCAGAAGTGATAGCCGTGGCCCTCATGTTCCTCGCAGGCAAACTGAGCAAGTTTGAGATAGTGGACTGGAATGGCCGCACTCCCAAGCACAATGCCTGGTGGGACATGTTTGTTGAGGACATCACAATGGATCTACTGGAAGATATATGTCACCAGGTTTGTATGATTATTATTACTTATTAACAAATTTTTGTGTATTAGTTAATAATGCTAATTGTATATCTCCATTTTCAAAGGATCTTGTTATTATAAAAATTAATGTCTCATCTAAAATCAACAGGTACTAGACTTATACTCACCTCAAACCCAACAATCTGGTGGAGACTCACCGACGGAGAACACTGCCAAGCAGTCAAAAAACGAGAAGAAGCCACCCTCCATTACACCGCCCGCTTCCGCATCACCTGTCGCCGCTGTCCTAAATAAACCTGTCACCACACCACTCAAGAATGGAGGAGAGACCAAACCCGAGCCACCCAAGATGGAGCCCCTGAGGTTCAGTTACCCCAGCTATCCAGGGATACCCTTCGCGCCGCCGGTGTACAGCGCGCCCCCGCCCGGCGCGATACACACCGTGGCAGCCCACGTGCCCCCTCACAGTGTCCCTCCGCACAGCGTGCCTCCCGCCCACTCCGTGCCCCCACCGCACCCCGTGCCCCCTTCACACCCGCCGCCGCCTCACACCGTGCCTCCACCACACACCGTGCCTCCGCTGTCATATCGGGAACCACCTCCGAATCACCCACGCTTCGGCACCCCCGTCAGTGTGCCGCCCCCCAACTATTTCCCCCCCATGCCGACGCGCGGCCCCCTCCACAGGCCACTATTGTCCGGCCCGCCCCCCAGACCTTACTATCCCCCCCCCTAACGCAAGGTTTAGCTTTAAGTTAGATTAATATTTTATACAGAATAAATAGACTGTACCAATTAATTTGTTTTATTGAAGAAAGCAAGTTAAGCTATGTGAGATTGATGAGATAACTGTACCTAAATTAAAAATGCAATAAATTCATTCAATTTTATTGTAAATGTTTCAATACATCACAAATTTTGATTAAAATCGATTTAATGATTCGACATTCAACACTCGACAATTAAAACAAATTGCATACAATATCGACGCAAATCTGATGCAACAGATGAGCGCGAACTTTATACAATGTTACCTTAACTCATATAAAAGTAGAAACATAAAGCGCTCACCTCTATACATGGGCAGGTTATAGCTATGGTATTTGTGCCTATTTGATTTCCGCCATTTTGCCACCCACCATAAGTAGTGATTGTTCAAAGCATAAACTAATAATAGAGATGGAACTGTCAGTAACATCAACACACGCGCAATTCGGTGCAAAGCAAAAACTGTTATTTCCGAGCAGAAACCTATCCATCTACAGAGATGAGTGCATACAACGTATAAAATGAGATATCTTACACTCAACGAGTTTAAATCTAATAAAAAAAACGAACAGTGATTGATGTAATACAAATAAATTTCATTTCAGAAATAAATACAGAAAATACCAAAGACAATAATTTCATAGAAGTTAAAAAAAATGTTGCCATAGTTAAATTTTACAATTCATAAAAAAAAATAATTAAAGAAAACAAAACACATATTTTCTATATCATAATTAAATACATGAAATTATTGAGAAACTTATATCGTTTGTGCGGAAATATTTTCTGTAAAATAAGATAATGACAAAGAAAAATTAAAATGATTGTTAACATTACATTTAATAATTAACTTAAATAAAAACGAATTTACAGATTAAAAAAAATACTGAGACTTGTATATAAAAATAAAGACAGTAGTTTAAAATGAAATACGAGTTAAGTTTTAACTTAGTTTTATGACTTAAACTTAAATGTGAAGTTGCCAGCGACTAGATAATAAAATACATCCGTAAAAAATTATTGAACACATGAGTAATGCACCAATATATACGTTACTGTAAAACTACGAACTCTGGTCAATCTTAAAATTAACCAATTACATATTTTAATTTGAAGCGCCAATAGCTTAATGGTTAAGGATATGAGCTACCGATCTAGCGGTCGAATCCCACCATTTGACTATTGTGAACTTGGAATAGTTACAACCAGTATTAGAAAATTAACAAGTCTAATATTTTGTAAAGAAAAAACGATATGGATAAAACTCGAATAGTTATGTAATTTTTGTGTATTGTACAATCGAACTGTACAGTTTAAAATTAAAACGGACTTAAAGAAGTTCAGTTATTTTATGATCAACCATGTAATTATTGTAAAAAAAAAACGTATTAATGTTGTAAACACTAAAACTTAGCAATACATGGAAACACAACATTTAGTGTCATTTTCTTTAAAATCGCGAGATAAATTTGTTTAATTATTTCTAAACATTAATAGGAAGGTAACACGTAAACGTCACCTTTTAACATGACACGACTATGTTAAGAACGTTTTAGGCAGGATTACAATAAACGGTAAAATGAGTAAAATTTAATTTTTCTTATTATGAATACACAATAACAAAGGCACGTAGTCAGATCACTACGACAACGAAGGCACATATTTCACTTACAACCTAAACACAGTGCGTTTTGAAACATTGCCGCCATATTTTGACGTCACAGCTGTCAAACCGAAAACGTTTAGAAATACAGTTTTAGTTGTTTATAAAAATAACGAGAGCGTTGGTGGCGCAGTCACGCGCTTGATCGGACTGGACTCGACATTGTCCAAGTTCAATCCCCGCCGTCTATCAATGTATGTGAATTTCATATGTACATTATCCGACGCTCTTAAGGTGAAGGAAAATATCTTTATGCTGCACATATCGGCGAAGAAATACAAAGATATGTGTGAAGTCAACCCGCACCGGGTCAGAGTGAATGCCTGTGACCTAGTCACCCCTAATAGGGTAGGCTGCGAGCCCCTCGGTGGGGACGTAAATTGAGCTATTTGAAATGTAAAACGTCTAGTTGGGTTGCGATAACGCTAACGTAAAGGAATTCCATTGAAAGCAAAACAAGCGA
>JAODUI010000003.1:551751-572550 GCA_027563995.1 Papilio gigon
AGCCCCTCGGTGGGGACGTAAATTGAGCTGAAGATACAAAAAAAAAAAACATATAAAACGCACTATATTTCTTACATTGAATGCGTGTTATAAAACGATTCAACTCAGGCACTGCGAACCCTGTCACTTCAATAATACTTTATTGAGAAATAATTTCTTCTTTATCTTATCAATAGTTAATTTCATTGTTTTCATATAATATAATTAAATATAGGACCGATTAGGAATACATATTTACAGATAATGATTACATTAAAGTGTTAATTCCTTTAAAGAAAGATTTATCAAATTATTAAAATTTTATAATAAAATAATAACATAACATATTGTCCTTTATTATGTTGAGTTTTCCAATAACGTGAAAATTGTTTATGGTTTTTTTTCATTTATAAAGCCATAGATAAAGATATATAATTTTGGGATGTTACTATCATTTCGATTAACCTTAATTATCCGTCGCACGTAACTTGAGCAGATTTAGAAACCGAAGTTCATACCAGAGTGATTATATCCGACCGACTGACCATCGACATTCGATAATTCAAAAAGTTGCTGAAAGTCAAAAGACAGGGTAAACAGAAAAGGGACATTTTCCCTACTGAACCGTGCCTGCCTTCGTCACTTCCTATGCACGTATGTCGTGGTCTCTATATTAACCTGGACCTCTTGAGCTGGTGCAGAAGTAGTTGATGAAGGAAACGGTACTGCTGCACGTTCTGCACCAGCGACGCTCGCTGCTGGTGCAGCAGACCGATGGTGCGCGGGATGTCCAGCTCCTACAGAACCGAATATTAACTAGGTAAAGTAAAAGTGGGCACATAGAATACATAGATTTTGAGAAATACATTAATAACTTGATCTTGTCAAGTTTCAACAAAACGCTTCAACTTGTTTTTGTTAGTGAGTGATACCTTAATGAAAAGAATAACGTAGCCTGTTACTATGGTTACCTGGTTGGTATCCAGCACGTGCAGCAGTATGTCGGCGGCGAGGGCGAGCCCGCTGCGGCCGGCGCCCGTGGCGCAGCTCAGCGCGAGCGGGGCGTTGCGCGACGCCAGCGGCTGCTTCTCCTCGGTAGCCTCCGCCTCGCACACCAGCCGGAGACCGTTCAGCTCACTCAGGAAGTCTTAACGGAAATCAAATTATTGTTTTCTTTTAACTTTGTTATTTTTCATTATTTTTAAGCTAGATAAAGATGTAATAGCCACTATTTAACTTGGCACGTTGACACTTAGAGTCATCTTTGGCCTGACATACTACTTTCAAATAACTCACCTAGAAACAGTGCGGCGTCATTGGGCGCCGGCTGCGTGCGCGGCCAGCGCGCGTAATGCACCAGCCAGAGGCAGCGCGTGCGCGCCGCGGGCCCGGAGCCGCGCCGAACGCGCACGCGCACTGACCCGCCCCACGCCGCCTGCGACGACCGCGACGCGCACACGTTGAACTGTTCCACACACAAGTTTTATTAGTACTCGATTAACAAGAATCAGGAAATACTATAAATAATAGGGGCGTGTTTATTTTATATATGGGCGGGGCTAAAAGCATAAGTTTTATAGAGGCGTGTAACCTGTCCGTAATCAGTGGCGGCCTGGTCGTGCGGCAGGTAGGGGGGCGGATCGTCGCCCACGTGCGCCAGCAGCCGCGCGCCCACCTGCCACACGCACGCCCACACCTGGGCCGCGCTATGCCCGCTGCCCACGCTTGCACTGCTCCCACACTTCATCACCACGTAAAAACGCTGCGAGCTGCCCACTGTCATCTGAAAACAATAGTATCAAAACAATGAACTAAATTGTTAAATGGTCACTAACCAAGACCCTTAGTATGGAACTGTCGTACTAAATGTACATTAAGGGAAATAGTTCTGGAAAAAGTTCTGGCTTCATTTATAATTATATAGAAGCAAAAAAATGTGATATCTTATGTAGTTTAAGACTTACAGTGATATGTGAAGCGTTGATGTACCCGTGGGGGTTGTCCGGCGTGGGGTGCAGGCGCACGCGGTTGTCCTCGTAGGGCAGGTGGTCATCGCCGGAGGCGGGGGGCGCGGCCAGCGCGTCCCCCGCCCCCTCGCGCCCCTTGGGGATCTGCTCGAACGCGAACGACAGCTGCTCCTCGCACATCTTCCGCTCTAGCAGTTGACACTGACAGATACAATGAAACTTTAAAATATGCTAAAAATGAAACATAGAATGAAAAGAGGACCTCCATAAATTATAGAATGGCTGTCTATGAATGAAAACAGAATACATAAATTGATGGTCTAATTTTATAGAACACTTACCAGAGTTTCTTTGGTTATACTGGGAGGTAGAGGCTGGAATTTCGGCAGACCTGTCGACCAGCGGTGCTTGTTAGCGGGCTGCGTCTGGTTCATTTTAGCTCTGTCCCTCCCTAAAGTGGCACTTTTTACTTCCACGTTCTTATTCCTGCCCATGAAAACCCCCCAGCGTCTCCGCTTCTTCTCTTTATTGCTGACACTGTTCTTGGAGTTTTCTAATTCAACGCTAGTGTGTGTCGTGTTGGCGTTGGAGTCTGTGAGACTGGTCTGCGAGATGTTGTTGTTCTGACCGACTTTGATATCAGGGATAGTAATGGAGGTGACGTTATCTGAAGACTTACTGATGTTAGTGACTTTGTGGGTGGATAGACTCTGGTATGGAGTTTCGTCGTAATCTTTCTCCTCTGTTTTTATAGATAACTTGTCTATGGCTATGTTAGGATCTTCAGTCTTGATTGTTGGACTAGATTCTTTTGGTACACTCGTCTCACGAACACCTTTTATGATTTGTGCGTTCACGTAATGACTATCGTTTTCTATTTTGACTGGTAGCCGATAGTTTGGTAGATTTATCGGGTTAGCATTCCTATAGCTGTTTATTGTCGGGTTGCTGTTATTTCTTTCGCTCTGTCGCGCTATCTCGTCTGTGGTGGTGAGACTTTGTGCTCTGTGTCGCATTGTCCTGTCACTCTGCCAGGGTAGAGGTACGTTCTCGTATATCGGTTCCTGCGTGTCGTTGACTTTCATCTGCTGCTGAGGTAGCACTAGATGTCGCTGGTAGGATATCCGTCTCATCGGCATTGAGTACATAATGTTACCTCGTTCGTCGTACACTTTCTGTATATTATCGGATATGTGGTGGGGGTCTATAATGATGTGGGGGTTTGGCTCTAGGACTGACGTGAGATTGTTGTAGGTGCCGTGCGTGGCGGGGAGGTGGCTGGGCCGGGCGTAGCCGACCACGTTGTGGCCCTGGTTCAAGTAGCCAAGGTACTGTCGGTTGAGGGCCGACCTGGTGGAGACGAGATCCGGGCTGGAGCCTGACACGTGGTTGTTGATGTACCCCCTGTGGTAGTTAAGTGCCTGGCTAGCGACCGCGAGATCCGGGGTGGAGTTGGAGACCAGGCCATTGGAAGGGTAAGGGGGCGGGGGCTTGTACACGTTGACGTAGTGAAGCGCGTGGTCGGCCTGCACGTTGGGGTTTACAGCGAAGGGGTAGTTGGCGAGGAATTTGAGGCCGTAGTTTTCGGGGGTGGCCATCCCTTGGTTAACGGAGACAGTGTGCCGGGTGACGTCGGGGTAGTGAATGCCGGGGATGTCGGGGTGGGACCCGTAGACCAGGGGCTTGGTGGAGCTGCCGAGGAGTTGGGAGTGTGTGTGGTGGTTCTGGTATCGTATTTGTGCTTCTGCTCTTTGCTGCTGATACTTCTGCTGGATCGCGGTTTCGTAGTCAGGTGCTGGTCGGTAAGAAGGGAGCAGCGCCCTGTCAAAAACAAAGGCATTACGTATTAACCGCTGTGTGCGATTTTGCTGTTAAGTATTATACAGTCGAGTCTGTATGTGTGTGTGACCTGTTCCTGTGCAGCAGCGGCGGCGGGTGGTCGGCCAGCTCGAGGCAGGAGGTGGAGTGCGCGCGGTGCGCGGCCGTCAGCGGCTCCAGTCGGGACCCCGCCCCCGCGCCCGCCGCACACTCCCGCACGTCCAGCTCCTCGCGACTCTCCGACAGCCCGTGCTCCTGACCATGAAGAACGGAGTTAATGATCATTCTTTTCTAGCTTATGTTCGGACAACATTAGTTATTTGAGTAAAAAGCAGTTTTACTCAACGAAAAAAAAAACAAAGTAATGCACTTACCAAGTTCTACACCACTGAACTGGTAAATAAATTTTGATGTATGTATGCACTCGAGTATCTTACAAGTCGATCTAGTACTATAACAACAATGTGGGACACAGCATGGACTCACTTTCTACACGTCGGTGCGTGCACACTCAGCAGAACTGTTAGCGTGTTACGGCGGTACTCAGCAGAGCGGACCGATGGCGATTCAAGTGATCAAATATTAATTCTAATCATCTTCAAATTTGTAAGAATTGTAAGAAAAGATTGGGGGGTCGTTCAAGTATTCCTTAAGCACTATAGAGTGGGGAAGGGGCGGCGAAAGGGTTTTTTGCTTTGCTCATTTTTGATGACATGGGGAGCGGGGGTCTACATGATGATTACGTCAGCAGTAATTTTTACTTTTTGACACGTATTGGCAACCTACATATTTTCTACACTGGAAAACGAATTATAAAAGCTGCACGTGAATCATAAAAAAATAGAATATATTAGCAGAAAAACTCATAGAATAATGATTGAAGGGGTTGAGGGTCTGAGGTCTGTGTCTGAGCTTTGCTTACTTCTGTTGATAAGGGAGAATAATTGTAATAAATCTGCTTACTTGATAGTTGAACGGGCCTTTGAGAAATTGTCCTATTTGATTCTTAATATACTAATTATAATAACTTAACTCATATGTAGGTAGCGACTAGTTTCATTCGGAAGTTCTTAAGGGTAAGGTAGTTACCTTACCCTTGGACTAATGGGCCTAACTAAAATTTTCGGTTGCGAGGCGGCGGGCACTCGGTGCCCGGTCATAATTAGCATAGTGCAATGTCTCATGGAACTTTCGTAAGATATTTTTGTTTACTTTAAGACATTACATACAAAATGCTTACATGAACAAAAGATCTGATATCGCTTGAAGATTGTTGGGAAGCATTTTTTTATTTATAAGTCTATAAGTTGACCAATGTTGAGATGGTATCGAACGGTTACGTTCCCAGTGTGAGAAATAGGTTGTCTTAATGGGACGTATTGTTAATTGTTGTGTATACAATACTTTCTAAGTAACGTGATCAGTTTTAGTGGAGAAAATATGAACGAATAAAAAAAAAAAAATATCGTGCTCTCTCAAATAGCTTAAGTGCCCATCTTAGAGACTGACATTATTCATTTTGACATTTGACACTAAACAATAAAGTTCCATATTAATGGATATGAAAATGCCACTCATTTAATACGATCATTCATTGACAGTTCGGGTGTCATCGTGTTCCGATAGAGAGCCCAGTTTGCTCGAATGAAAATAATTTCTCACTACATCTGTACGAGTTCTGGTTGTCTCTTTCGACTGTGAACGCGAACCAACCTACCTGGAAGTTGGGTCGTGGTTCATCGTGCACCACGTGGTTGGCGGTGAGAGCCGGCCGGTGTCGCATGTAGAAGGTGTGCTGCTGCACGCACATCCTCCACACGTACTTGCCGTCTTCGGGACTGGGGAGAACGAAGGCCGCTGAACCTAAGGGTCGCTGACACTCCACGCTGAACGTCCGCTTGTGGTTGATTACGTTTGTTATATCCATCCACCTGGACAATAGATATTACTAATTTAAAAAAATACCTCTGAGTGACTATAACAAATCAGAGTAGAATAGTTGTAAGGAAATTAATTTGGCAGGGGAGAGGACGCACAGGAAAGAAAATCCTCTACCCATTTTAGCCGTGTATCACATCTGCACACTCTCAACTAGTTGCAGGTATATAGTCAGCATTGACTTCGCTATTTTAGCTGAGTAAGTGGCCCCTCGCATGTGCACTAGCTTCTATACAAAATAGAAATTAACTGTCCTCATGAAAATAAGTCAAGTTCAGAGTAACACAGTGTTGACCTGTAGAATGTGGGCGTGTCGCTGGTCTCCGTGAGTACTCGTATGCCGGTCAGCGAGACCGCCAGCGTCACCTCGCTCTGATCGAGCTGGTCGCGCGCGCTGAACATCTCCTGGCCGTAGCCGCGCAGCTGCTGGCACGCGCTGATGAAGCCCTCCTCCGCTTGCGCCTAGAAGCACACCGTAAGTTAACACTAATGAAAGAGCCGTTTAAAAATAAAGTGTTCTTTTTTTCAAATAATTTGAATGTGATGAGAATATAGTTTTTAAAACTGGCAGCGGTTTCACGCGTTGTGCCAGTGTTTAATGAAAAAGAAAATTATGCGAATCGATATAAAGATTTTAGAAATCGACAACTTTGTTGCGATTTCACGCTGCATAAAATTTAAGCATCATTTTGGCGGGAATATGTCGTATTTGTTGTCATATTATTATTTATTTGACCTGAGAATTAAAAAAAAGGTTCGTTTGTTCACTAACCGTTAAATTGTCGAGTTCAGTTTTGTAAATTAGCTTCAGAGGGAGGTTTTGCATGATAATTTTTTCATTAAGATGCAAAGCCTGTAAAGTTGCGAATTGTGATGCAAAGCGTGACGCGCGTGCGCCGGGGAATCCGATTAAAAGTTGCCGACTATTTGAAAAGAAATACCGGCATATAAAAAAGTATTCGGATTGATTTGATATTTAATTACGCAACCCTTGAATGTGTGAATAATTCTCCAAATTTTTTTTTTCGTAAATATTAGTAGATATTTGTTAACTTACTAATATTTCTTGTGGCCATTCCTGGTAAGCTTGAGCATGTGTTAGGATATGGTTCACGACAATAGTCGAATGGCGGGATTCGAACTCACGACCTCTAGGTCGGTAGTCCGTACCCATAACCATTAGGCTGTTGGCGCTTCTTATAGTTCTTCTAGATATAATAGGTATTTTTCTTCCTAATGTTTTAAATATGAAAGTTTGGATGGACGTTTCATTTTAAGCAACTAATTCCAAAAAGGATAAACGTAACTTGAATAAATTTGGCACAGAGCTACCTAGATTACTGTCAGGATAAACACATGGGCTACTTATAAGGTTTTTCTTTAAATTCTCCATTTACTCTTAAACTGTTGATGTGAACATACAAAAGTAAGTAAAAGGTCACTAAGGGAGTCTTAGTGTAAATTTAGTATAAGAAACGCGGGCGAGGTTTTAAAACTTTAACTTTGAGTGATGTTTAAAAACCAGTTATTTAGACAAACAGGCGATTAGTTCAGTCCTAGAACAAGTATTGTCCTATTAGAATTTATAATGACGTCGCGACTAGCGCTTTAGTTGTACTGCACATAAAAACGATTCCAGTATTCTACGCACGAAGGCTGACTTAAGATCATAGCGGTTTGACTCAGACCTTTGGTATTTATTAATGAACGTCATACGCTACGAATATAAACGGAGCTATAACTGTTAACCTACTTTTAAAAATATTTGTGTATAGATTTACGTCACAGAAGGCTCGGGAGACATATCAAGATTAGATTAAGGGAGAAAATGTCCCAATTAAAACGGAAAAATACTGAACAGTACATTTAATACAATTTTAATTCAATTTAGATTACGAATATTATTTATACTGTATACTTTTCTATTACAGTACTCTGTCTCTTTCTTTGCTATATCTACGCATCTTTTGTCTCTTTCATGTAACGAAATAACATAAAGCGTGACGTGACCTTGAGATATACCCTCTAGCGATTCGCGAAATTAATTTCAGTGTGTAAATTACATGCAATTTTTATATTTTAGTATGGAAATACTAATCTTGTCCACCATATTTGATGGATTAAATTAAAATAGTGTGAAACCTCCTTGTAGGTTTTTAATTCTAATATAAGAAGCCGTAAAAGCGAATGCTCTAATTCGTGGTGGAAATTCGAGACTCATCACAGCTTAACTTTAATAGGTGTGAATTAAGATTGCTTTGTTGTATTTGCTACACAATTAAAATATATACATCATCAGCTCACTATACGTCCCCACCGAGGGGCTCAGAGCCTATCCTATTATTAGGGCTTATTTATGGCCATATTAATTATTAGGCCATATTAATTATATTAATTATTATTAGAGCCATAGTCAAACGCGCTGGCCCAGTGCATGTTGGTTGACTTCACACATATCTTTAAATTTCTTTGCCGATATGTGCAGCATCACAATGTTTTCCTTCACCGTAAGAACGTCGGATAATGTAGGTATGCAATTAAAAAATGGAAAACCAAACCAGTACATGGCGGGGATTGAACCTGGACAACGTCCAGTACGGCCCTGTCCGGTCAAGCGCTTAACAACTGCGCCACTGACGCTCTTTATAATATATAAAGATAGCTATAAAAGGCCACATCTACTACTACTTTTACGGTTGAGCTGAAGATTTTGTTTTCATGATTGTTTACAATATTTTTTGGGATACCTTGGTGTGTCCATGTTGCTAAGAACCATGAAAAGTAAAGAAGTATACTCCAAGAGTTGGTCGAGAGGGGTCGGAACCCTCTATACTGACAAACTGATGTGCAGAAGAGAGATATATGTAGAAATAGATTGAGTTGAGGCGTGAGCCAATGATAGTATGATACCTAGAGTGAAATTTAGACATTGTAATCAGTGTCACAAGTGATAATATAGTCCGATAATACATGTTTGTCAATCACTGTTACACTGACTCATTACCATTATCTAGGTCATGTTACAAATGTTGTGCACAGATTGATAAAAGTCAAGTAGGTGTTAAATGCAATAGAAATTATGTTCATACATTCGGATCTATCCAACAATGAGATTTAGATAAATACTTTTTACACTTTCGCTGAGTGAGACTTGAAACAAAAATTCTATTGGGTTTAATTCAAGTGTTTTAACACATTATCAAAGTATTTAAAAACTTGTTTGGTTAATCTACTTACTGTTAATTAAAATACAAGTAATGTTTAATTACTGCAGACACATAAATTGTAAAAAATTAAGTACTGAAATTGTAGCAGCACTTTTATGAATATTTTGATGTATGAGTATGACTTTATTTATTGTTTTTTTATAAATTACCTGCGACATGTTATGTAGAGACATGTGGTGTTGTATTACAGCTGCGGTGAGCCATTCCAGCCGGCCAGTCTCCGCCAATGTGCTGCCATCTATTATCTGACCTTCATCCAGCATTTGTTTTGGGAATGTCAGCAAATTCTTCAAGTACTCCACAGTATGCCGCTCCCGGTCATGGTTCCCATATTCAGCTTGTCGGCTATATGATGCCAGTACCACAGCTTGTTGGCAGTCGCAGATTATACGGCCCTCAATTAAATCATTCTTTAACTGGAGAAAGTAATGGTATCGCGTGACTTCGTCCGTTATCAGACTGGTGCCAGATATGACATAATACATTACACGAAGATATAGTTGGTGGGAAGAGGCGTATTTGTCTAACTGACGTTTCAAAGGGCGTTCCAATTGGACCCATCGTGGCTGTTGGCTACGATTCACGTACCGCAAACCGAAGAACTCCGGCTGATTGATCGCCTGCCGCTGGCAAACGTTATCCAGGCACTCCTGGCCCGTGCTGTCCACGGAAAGAGTGCAATCTGCAACCCCGCCGTCTAACAATTCAACGCTGATCACGAATAAGCTTTTCGAAGCTACATTATACTGACGCGTCTTCTTCAGCTTCAACTTAAAAGGCATCTTTACCTCCGATTAACAATAACATCACGCTTTCAAACGTTACAATACGTTTAAGGCATAAGAATGGAGGAAATGCATCCGTTAACCGCGCCACTTCTTTAAGTCCCATACACCCAAACAAAATATCAATAGTTATATACTGTTAAGCGTATCGTTGTTTCAACGACGTACAATTATTATTCTTAAGTAATTATATCGCCAAGTAAACACAACACAAAATGTAAAACCACAATATTACAGCCATCACTAGATTGACAAGTGACGTTTATCAGTGTTGCCGGTTTCTACATTTATTTTTAATTTAATTGCCATTCCACAATGTATTAACTTCATATTAAAAAAACAGGGTGGTGTTTCCTTTCTTCATTTAAATCCGTTATTTGGAAAAATGAGCAATATCCCTTTCTCGCACGAACTTGAGTAAAACGATTATGAATGATTTTAGTCATAAACTAAAATATTTTATTGGTCATGAAAGTTTGGAGGTTCTCAGAGTTAAAGGAAATTCAGTGCTGTTTTTTAATGAGATTAATTTAATTTATTCTGTAATCTTTTCACCTTGTGACCAATAATTATTAATAACAAAGATAAATAAGGAACGTAATTAAACAATCAGTTAAGACCAAATGTTTATAATAATACCTTTAAAATTTTTACAAAAATACATTATCTCGAAACTTTGTGAAACTTAGTTATAATCTATGTCATCAACCAACAGTCCGTTTTCCTTTCTCAATGTTGAGCCAGTCCCGCGGCTCCTTAAGGACTTTCATTAGCTTCTCTTCAGCAGAGTTCTGTTTAGGCTCGTGCATGTATTCCCATTTCTGTGAACGTATTAACATAATTAAAATTTATGAACTACTTTCATTTTAAATGACAACACTAAAAAAAATCTCAAACAAGGAACCGCTTCAGACCTGTTTTCGGCTAATCTTTGTACTTCGGATTATCTTCCTACAAGTTGTGTATATAAAAATTTACATAGAATATGCGATTTCAACTTTTTCAAGCACACGCACTCAAATATTTTGATATAAATGTATTGCAGTGTGTTCGTGTGTAACTCACCGCATTCAATGGAAGCGACATGAGTATAGACTCGTATCTAGCTTCAGGCGTGTGCAGACCGAACTTGGTGCCGCGGTCGTACACCAGGTTGAACTCGACGTAGCGGCCGCGACGTAATAACTGCCACTGACGCTCGTGGTAGCCGTACGCGTCATCCTTGTGCTTTTGTACTAAAAAAGAAGAATCAATTAAAAAAAACCGAATGATTGCCTCTTTGACAGGATAATACAAATCGGATGACATATGTCAAGTTTAAGAGGTTATTTCTGTGCGAAAACCATTACAATCCTAAATCAATCGGGTAATAATAAACTATCGAATCGCATTAAATCGATTTTTTTATCTGTTCTATTTGTCTAAGTGTTTGTGCTCGCAAATTTCACAATATTTTTATCGATTTGATACAAAAATTAATTTTAGCTTGCGATTTCATCAATGTAGAATTAAAAAGAGATTCTAGTAACATAGTAACAAGATATTTTTCTAATGGTATAGGAAGTTTCGAAATCGGTCCAGTATTTTTTACTTTATTTTTAACATACAAAAGTACAAATCTTCTTAAATTATAATATTAGTACAGATATAGATACAACAGTTGAGAAATGATGGCATTTTTTAAATTTTAGAAAGTAAATAAATGTTTATCTGAGTCTAGGGCAATCTTAGCTATTTATTACATACCGATAGGAACATAGCTCGGAACGACGGACTCCGCGCAGGTCGTTATGAATTCAAATGCTTTCTCCTTGGACGGGAAGTCGATGTCGTCGAAGAAGATGCCGCCGATGCCTCTCCTTTCCCCGCGGTGAGGGATCGTGAAGTAATCATCGCACCACTTTTTGAACCTAAAATATTGAATTAAATTGGTAGCCTAGTTTTTTCTGTACAAATCTAGAGGGAAAATTCAATTGATTACCTGAATTTTCGTACACGTCCAATTACGAAGTATTTATTGGTAAGTTCAAATCTGAATTCATTGTCGACTGTCGACGTTTTCGACATTTCTAAATTATCAGCATATAACGTTTCAAAACTGTATGTTTCAAATCCAGTACACCAACAACAGCCCTCACTGTACCTGTTGTATTACTCACTTGGAATAGTAGGACGGGTCGTGCGCGTCGCAGGCGTCCTTGAGGGTGAGGTGGAAGTGTATAGCGTCGTCTTCGTTGAGGTAGTACGGAGTCAGGTCCGTGCCGCCCCCGAACCACCACTGAACACCTGTAGGCATGCATTTTAAAAGTTAACTTAGCTTTACGTCGATGAATATTTCATTAAAACAGAATAACAGGTTTTTCTTAATTTACTAGTCATTATTTTACCACTCCAACTAAGTTCTAGGTTTGTGTCAAGATATGGTTTACAATATTCGAATGGTGGGATTCGAACCCATGACTGTTAGATCGGTCAGTAAAATGAACCATTCAGCTATCGGCGCTTCGATGTTGCTCTGACGTGTTTTCGACTTAATTGCATTTTGATCGTTATTAGGATAGGAATTAAACGTATTCAACTATTTATAACTTTCAGCAGTAAAAGCCACAATTACTAACCGTCTTTATCCCTGACCTCGAAGTATCTATAGTTGAAGTGCACGGTGGGCACCATTGGGTTGCGCGGGTGGATCACCGCGCTCACCCCCGCCGCGAAGAACGGTAGCTCCGACGACTGCAAGTTCTTTCCTCTGAGAGTAACAAAATCATCAACATGTTCCAACAACAAAAGAAAAAAAAACATTTCGAACCTGCCACAGGTCGCCCCAGGAGTCACTGAACTGATCAGTTAAAAATAATTTCTTAATGGCAAAAAAGTCTAAAATGCATGAATACATTATATGGTTAAACATTTGAGATTTAGACGAAGTAATGGTGGGGCGGAACCACTCTCAAGACATACCTGCTCCTCATCTGTTGGACAGCCGCGGGCGGCAGTGTTCCCGACACCACGGATATATTAACCCCGGCCTTCTCAAATACACGTCCGTCCTGCAGGACACAGGTTATCCCCCCGCCCCCCTCCTTCCTAGTCCATCGGTCCACTTTGAACTTTGACTCCTGGAATTGTGAAACTAATTGGTAACATGGCCACTACAGCTAAATCTTGATCTAAGGTAGTGATATCCAAAGTGATTGAAGATCCGGGGTGTAAAGAGACGGGAAAGTTGAGGGTTCAAAAGTTAATTAAGAGATGTATTAGTAGAAGGTTCAGTGAAATAAAAAAAAATTTAAGGCATCTACATGAAAAAAAGTTTGAGAATTTTCGGTCTAAGTTCTGTGACATTTTGATTTTACTATACTACTTATAAAATGGCTTAACTCACATGTAAATCGGTGTCAGTACCAATCCCACTCGCCCTGAAAAAGAGCCCCCGATGGGCTTGAAACTAGTCGGTACTGACACCGCTTTACACATGAGTTAAGCCGTTTTATAAGTAGTATAGTGAAATGTCTCAAAAGTATTAACAGTTTAATTTTTTAACAAATTTCATGCTATGACTTTAATGAGATAGTGGTAGTGATAGTGTTAAGTAAAAAAATGGTTATGACATCCACATCCTTCACAGCATATAGTGTTATTATTAAAAATGAAAACCAAAAACAATATATGAATTGTGCTAACTAATTAAGATAAATTTTAATCAAATGATATCTTACAGTCAAGTCTGAGTCATGATTAATAGTAGTTATTGATTGAAAAACTAAATATATGAAAAAACATGCCTAGAAATTAATCTAAAATAGGGATGGCGAAACATTAAATATCAAAATGTTTACATATACTAAAGAATTTACTTATTTTAATTAAATAAACTGTATAATATGAAAACAAGCAAAATATAAACAAAGGAAAACTTCATACCGGTGAAGGCAAAAACATATCTTTGTCAAAATCATAATCGTCAGTTGTTTTTTCATCTTCCCATGCCTAGAAGAAATAATCCTTCAGGACATTTTGAATTAAATTAGTACTATACTAGGTTTACCTAGAATTTATTTTCAACCCAAAGAAGAACTTTACAATAGTATAATATTATTTAAAAACAAAAATATATTTCATGTTAAATATGTACCATTATGGACACCAAAAGAGTTTTCATTTCTATGTTAACTCAAAAAAAATTAAATCGCCTCATTTTTGAAGTCAGAGTTATTTTACGAAGTTCAACACAAAGGACTATTACTCTTTGAATGCTTTTTTATCACTTGCCCATATCAAACCTACCTGGTCTTCTTCTTTTTCCAGCGCTCTACAGAACTCAGCTTGTATCCTCATTATAAGTAATTCCATTTGTGTTTTCATGTCATCTGGGTTCTGTTCCAGCTGCGTCAAAGGTGTGATTGGCTCGGCCATGTAGTTCTTAAGTTGCATTATTTCTCTCATCTCGGCTTTATTGTTTTTCATCTGATTGTATGCAACAAAACCTGCTCCAACTATTGCTGCATAATAAAACCTTAAAAGTATATCATTGTGTTCAATATAGCGAGAATTAAAAGATTATGTGGCTTTCTCAGAACCAAAAATTAAAGTTTTGAAGTACGTGACATATGTTTAAAATAGTCCTTGTCACAAGTTTTTAATTGAAGTTAAGCATTCTAGTAATGTAAATCGATGCAATTATTTCAAACTGGTTCCATGTGGGGCAATAACACTTAAATTCCATTGACTTTTTTACAAGGCTGATAAAAACATTTCGATAAGGGTGTGTCAATAGTTTATCTTAATCTGATAATAATAATGATTTCAATTACTTAAAGATATTTCCGTGTAAGAATAATTTTAAAGTAAAGGTTGGAATAATTACATATATGACTTACATTAAATTCCTACCTTTTAAACAAGCAAAAAGAAACTGTAACGCGGTATTGTAAACACAGAATGATGTGTAAAATCTCTAAGTAAACTTACTTGTAAGGTCGGCTCCGTATTTTCTTATAGCTCCCCACAAAGCTTAGCGTCCGAAAGCTTCTTAGGATAGTTTTGTACGACATTTTTTTATAATAAAAACTCTTTACCAAATCTTTACTCTTAACCGATGTTTTGACAGAATTGCAGTCTCTGACAGCAACAAGTGACAACTGACAATTGACAAGTCACGTATGTGTTTACGTCAAGCGCCACCTATGGCTGACAATTGAAAGCGAGCATCAGCTGGTATTTTCGTGTGCGAGGCGCGGCGATAAGCCTTCGCGTGTGACGTGCGCTCATCTCTTTCTGTGGCACGTCGGGCCCTATCGATTGAACGTTTCACGCGTTCAAGCAGGCTATCAGCTAGCGGGCTAGTAGGCGAACGTCCGCTGTGGTGTCAGTGTGTGTGGCCTGCGTGCGGCGTGAGGCGAGCGTGTGCGGAGCGAAGTGCGCGTGTGTCGCAGCGTGGCAGCGGCAGGTATCGATCGCGGGTGAGACCGCATTGCCGTACATTCCGGAGGCGGTGCCTCGCGAACCGTCGATCGCGGGACGGCGCGCGCGTGGCGGCGGAGGCGCCGGCCTGCGCAGCGGGCACCGGCGCGCCGCGGGTCGGACTCGCGCCCACTCCGCCAAAACCGGGCCGCTGTCCGCCGCGGACGGGTGTGATGTAGCCGCGGCCGGCGCTCGGACAAAGGATCCGCGTCGTCTCCGCGGTTCGCGATGAAGAAGTTCACGTTCAAGGGGGTGCTGGACGGGCTGCGGGGCTCGGTGCAGGCGGCGCCGCGCGGCCTGGAGCAGGAGATCCAGGAGACTCTGCGCCCGGAGCACTTCCAGGTTAAAAAGGTGAGTGTTTATCGTCGGAGCAGTGCCGAGTTGTGCCGACGGCCGCGGCGGGCTGCGACGGGGCGTTTCATGGTCGGCCGGTCGGCGCGTATTTATGAAACTGGTGCTCTCGCGTGCGCCGCGATGTTGTGTAAACTTTGCCGTCCCCGCGACGTCCGCACGCACCAAAACATTCGCCACGCCGCCGCCGCTCTTACATCGACACATTACAACATTTTGTTAAGCCGGACCTGTTTGATAAGTACGTGTCGTACGTTTGCATCGCTGCACGTCCTTGACCGTGCCAAACTGTTAGCGAGGCTATGGAGCTCGCGAGGCTGTTTATCTAACCTAATTTAGCAAGTTCTTGTTGAACTTTTTTGTTTACAAGTCGAACAAACTGTGCGGGGAGCTGACGGCGCGGCGGAGTAGCGATCATATTGAACTGATAACAGATAAGATAATGGCCTGCACTCAATAAACCTTTGGTGTTCTGTTCGTTCGTATATATCTGAAACTACTATACATATAAGAGAAAAAACTATTTAGGGTCGAAAACAAAATGTCTTGTAAAGATTACAAATGCTTGTTTTAATTAAAGACTTCTTCAAGAGAAAAGCAAAAAGGCCAAAACTACCTTCGGGTACTTCTAGGTATATTGCCGGCCGCTGTTTTCCACCAGGACATCACCTCCCTATGCCAATTTTTTGAAAGAGATTCATTTGATAATTTCTTTGTTCCGGATAAACACAAAAATCAAAGCACTGCTTCTACTAAGGTAACTTTGATAAAAGAAAGTTTTTTTATGTTAACATAATATCTAGATTAAACAGAATAACACGGAAGCCGATATGTTTTTCTACAGATAGTTCAGCAGTGGTAAACCGTGGTGCCGAATTCCGACCGAAAATCTATTTTTTTAGTATTCACAGGTGCATTCTGGCCTTTTATCCAGAGAAGGGACGCATGGAACGAGGATATTTCATCTTACTCTCTGACAAAAACAGTTCCCCTTTCCTTACAAGGATGGATAAAGGGAGATTAAAAATTAACATCTGACAAAGATTCTCATCAGATGAGTCGAGGAATGTCTTCCACTAGACGCCTGTCTTCTGTGTGATCATGGTTAAACTATTAAAACTTTCGTGAGTCATTTCACTACACTACTTATAATGATCATGGTATTACACGGTCGGGTCGGGAGCGGGTCCAGTAAAAAAGATGTGGCCGCTTCTACCACTGTTAAATACATTAAGATATATTTAAATAACAGTTAAAAAAAAACTGTTATCATAATGCAGCAAAGGGTAATAATTAAGCATATATTATTAGCGTATTTCGTACTTATCTACGTATAAAATGTTACCCTTCCATGCAAGTTGGGCAAAATATTCCAACACTTTTAACATTTTGTGAGTCTGTCGCATTGACGCAAAGGAGGGATTTTTTTTTTTAAATATCCTTAGATTAAATACTGGCGTTCATGATGTTAAAACAATATGAACAGTTAGATAGTACTGGCCGGTATCGATCGCGGTGTTGTGTTGACGATAAAATAAAAAACAAGTTGACACGTTCAGACCAGACTATACGGATACAGTGTATATAAATTTAATTTTTCAAATATTAAAATAACTAAATGTTCCCGTGCAGCGCGACGCTGTCGGACAACAGTTTTCTAATTCCCTAACCCGCTAAGTTTAATAGCGTGAAGATATGTCTCCTAAAACCGGATATTAGTGTAGGCCTTGTTTCTATAAAAGGAATTATTCAAATCAGCGCTGTGGGTGAAAAAAAAAATTGTTCTCACTTTTCCATGTAACGTTGCTAATATTCTTTGTTTCTAAATTACAATCATTTTCTTTTGTTTCTACCGCGGCAAAGTTTTCGCAATATGAGCGTTAACTTAGGTATTTTAGAATAGTTTCTTAGTTCTTGGTCGACGGCCAGGTTTTTTTTCGATTAACACAGAAAAGTTAGTGCTTGTACTACACCATTGTTAAGTTTTAAACATTTGTTTATTTGCACAAAACATGGTACAAAGGAGGTAAATGTAAATAAATAAATTTAAAAAAAAATCAAAATCAGAGCACCAGCGGCGACGTTCGCTTCATAAAAAATACCGACGAATTGAGAACCTTCTCTTGTTTGACAGTAAATGTTTTTTAAAATTGGAGAAAGTTTTTAATTCCAATGCCCTTTCTCTACGGATGCTAGAAACAGTATTTACTATTCCTCCATACATCTCTATCAGCCTTCATATCTGGACTCACACCCTTCTTACGCATGTCTTTCACGCTATCTATCTACACCTTTTTCAGAATTCCTCTACCTTTATAGGTATTCAAATTCAATCTTTTACAGTATATTCCTCTAAGTACGATGTAGGGCGTAGCTTTCGACCACATCACTTGACATCGGGTGGGATCGTGGTCAAGCGTTAGTTGAGTCTTTGTAAAAAAATATGTAATTATAATGTATATAAAAATAAATATATATACAATTATTATGTGTATAATAAAGCGCCAATAGCCTAGTGGTTAAGGGTACAGATTTCCGATCACTTGATTGAGAATTCGAACTCCGCCATCGGACTATTGTCGTGGACCATATCCTAGCACGAGTCTAGAGCTTAGTTAGAGAAGTAAAAGAAATATTAGTAAATTATCAAAAAGCTGTTTTTTTTTTTTTTTTAAATGTGTTATAATAAAATGTACCATTCCGATATAAATATGTTTTGAATGTGTATAAATACAGTCCGGGGAAGCGTAGATTTGCGACTGCCCTTGTGGGGAATATCGTGTTAATTAAACAATTGAATCAGTTTGGGCGCTGACCGGAGATGATTCGTTTAATTGATGCGGTCATGATTGCATGTTAGTGCTCCGGCACATGTTAAATAAACAGGTTATTAACTCTACTGAAAAAAAAAAACAAAAACTAGTGTATTAGGCAAGATGATTTACAAAAAATTTAACATGTTGCCATGTTAAATTTTTTGTACAAAAGGGTGGGGCTCGGCTTGTGCTGCTCACAACCTACATCTTTAAAAGGGGAAAAATGGTATGCAGAAAATAAACTGTTTTCTAGTAGACTTATTCCTTTTCTTCTCATGAGACCAAAGACGTCAATTGAAAAGGACAGCGCAATGTATCACGGATGTTCTTTTACACTCGTCTTCTCGTTGGCGTAATTTCAGCCAGATCCAAGAAGCTGTTTCAAAGACAACTTCTAATACACATCCAGACTGTCGTATTTATAATGGTAAAATTTATATTAACTAATTTTGAAGACAATAAACAAAAGCTTTACTAAATCAACACTTATGAACTAAAACATATAATTCATTAAAACCTTTTTGTTTAAAACTATTTGGGAAATGATAAGCAAAACAAATTATATCATTGTATTGTCTTTCAACCATGTGTCAGTTTATGTTTTAAAAACATTCGTTTTTTTTTATTAATTGTATCAAGACAATAGCTGAGGGACTATAGTCATATATCTAAGTTCATATAAAAACACAGCTTAGCACCATTTCCTCACATCTTCGCGGTAAATTTTCGTTATAAAATACACATGTTTTTTTTTCAGGTACAAAAAAAAAATCACTTTTGTTTACCTACAATGCGTTGGAACGGAACAAAAGGGGGTCTCGTGTGCTAGTGTATTTGCGGAGCGTACACGCGGGTTAGCATACCGGCCCTTTATTGCGACGGCCTATTTTAATTTTACTAGTCTGTGTCACGGCTATGGAAAGTAGGTCTGCAGAATGTAAAGTTTTCTATCTGTATTCGCACAATGATTGCACAAGACGGCTGCTTCGAATGGTACTGCTACGGGTTGAGGTTTTACTGTTAAGGATACCAATTTATACCGTTACAAATGTAAACAAACAAATTAAAAAAAATACTAAAAGTACAAACTACTTACCCGCGACTCCTAATTAGTAGTTTATATATATAAGAGAGGTCAGCTATTCCACCCGATGCTGCTCTTTACGTATACCTATCCAACTGCATTAGTTTACAATTGTCGCGAACAACGCCTAGTCGCTGCTACTTCGCAATCGAGCCGTCTTTGTTGACACCACCTTGGGTTAATATTTTTACCTATACGTATTTTGTATTGTTACCTAAATTAAAACTATTTTCTAATCGCTTCAATGGCTAATGAAATGATCACTTATAATAATACCGGTAAACTAAATATTTATTATCAAAATGTCCGTGGACTTCGTTCAAAAACTCATACTTTTTATAGAAACCTTTGTCTCTGTGCTTACGATATAATAGTCTTGACGGAGACATGGTTAATTGACGGTGTTAATGATTCAGAGCTGTTCGACCGTCGGTACTTAGTATGGCGCCGCGACAGGCAGTACACGCGCACCGGACAGACGCGCGGGGGCGGGGTACTCGTCGCCGCTCGCAGAGACATCGGCGCCTCACTGCACCCGCACTTCGCCTCATCAGCGGAGGACTTATGGATAACATTGCCTATTAAGTTGCCGGGCGATAAATTCCGCTATAACTTTAATATATGTGTCTTATACCTGTGCTCGGAAAACCTTGGACTTTCATTCTCATGTCAGTTAAGCAATTTTTTGACGAAATTAGAAGAATCCTTTCTTAATAATGTAAATGATAAATTTTTAATACTAGGCGATTTTAACTTGAGCGACATTAAATGGCAGGGAGGGGAGGCTGGTGAGACCGCGCTGTTCGCTGCTGCTGCGAGCGGTGCAGACGCATGCGCTTTGCTCGACACTATCAATGCCTTAGACCTCGCACAGTATAACCACGTTCACAATATGCACGGCAGATTGTTAGATCTCGTCTTAGCCAATCAATTAGTTACGGTCGAGGAGTGTAATGAACCTTTGGTTCCTATTGACCCACATCACAAAGCTATCAAATGCTGCGTGCCAACTACAGCATTTCCTACTTTAAAATCGGCCCCCAGAGTCAAATATCTATACAATAAGGGTAATTACGACACAATTAATGAAGAAATTTCAAACATCAATTGGTCTGCCGAACTATCCTCTAACGACATAGACGAATGCTCCGATTGTTTTTATTCTACTATAAATCAATTAATAGATAAATATATTCCTAGGACTATAGTGCACGAAAGAAATTCATTTCCAGCTCACTTTACATCGTCACTTAAAAAATGTATTAAAGAAAAACATAAATATTTCAAAAAATTTAAAAAATACAACAATAGGTCTGACTTGGAGTCGTTCAAGCTACTCAGGGATAGGGTAAAGAATTTAGAAAAAGAGTG
>JAODUI010000003.1:572650-621218 GCA_027563995.1 Papilio gigon
TTTTGACAATTGTGTATTTCAATTTAATGACTCTGTATTTGTAAGCTGTTGGTCATCCTTGTAAAAAATAAATAAAAAAATAAATAAAAAATAAATATGTTAATCTAGGCTTTAATTAACTCCTATACCAAATTCTATGATTAACTGTTCCGCCGGTCTCTCATTATGTCAATCAGCCAGCCAAACAAAATTTTGCATTCATAATTTTACTCAGATTAGAAAGATTTACTATATTCCCGTTCTATAATAACTTTGGTACCATCTAGAATAGAATAAACAAAGATATAAGATTAGAAAGTGTGTCCTAAGTACAAATATAGTGGGAAAAGATTTTCCTGCCTAATTATTTGGAAAAGTTCGTATGTATCGTGCTCTATTAAACAGCTTCAGTGCCCGTCTTAGAGAATGACATTATTCATTTTGACATTGGACACTTAACAATAAAGTTCCATATTAATGGATATGAAAATGTCACTCATTTAATACGATCATTCATTGACAGTTCGGGTGTTATCGTATTCCGATAGAGATCCGAGTTTTCCCGAAGGAAAATTTCTCACTACATCTGTACAATCCTTTCACAGCTTTGTTAGAAAATTTTTGGTAATCCTTGTCAGGCAATGTTAGGTAAGCAATCAATCTTTTCTGACGTATAAGAGACTTTTCCTACTCGGATTTTCATCAGTAACAAACAGGTCAGTCAGATATGTTCCAATGGCCGCAAACCGCAGGCTTGTGCCGGCACAATCCGGACTGACCCTTATAAAACCGGGTATGTGGGTCACGTACCAAAATACCACTGATTACTAACTTACGGCCTTTTTTTAATTAAGCTCTTGGTTAACTCAATCTGGATAGATATAGGCACATTATCTCGTCTTTATGATTTTATATTTTATCTTCTTCAACTATTTTCCGTTAAGACAAATATGAGACCTTCAATTTTCGTATGAAGAGGAAGGGAATGGAAGAAGAAACATCCTTTTCCTGCATCTGTGGAGTAACGATGTAGAATGCATCTACAATTTACTTCACCCCCTCACCTATAGTTGACGGTCACTTATTACTATATCGTGTTCATTACTCGCTGTCCACAGTATTTAAAGTAAATTCATGTACATCGTGTTGTTTATTACTGAAGGTTGTACTCATCCTGAACTGCCTTCACCAATAGTCGACGATCTGTCTCCACACCACTCTGTTATGTCTTGTCTTAAACCAGTAGAAATATCTAGCCTTCTCTATATAAATATGAATGTATAAATGTAAATTCACAACATTCTAAAGCAGTGGTCGTCAAACCGTAGCCTGCGAACATTACGAATTTATAATTTTAATAGACTTAAAAATGTGCCCGCGGGATCATTTCTCATCCGAGATAAATATTTGTGTGACCCACTAATATTTCTTTCGTATATGCACGTTTCGAAGAAAAAAACCTTTATTAGAAACCACGAGTATTTTTAATTTTTGAAGTGCACGAATTTGCGGGCCGCAGTTATTATTGTTCGATTTGGCCCTTGAATACAAAAGTGTGAGGAGCACTGTTCTAAAGGTTTGACATAGAAGTCTTCTGATCAGTGTATTTCGTGTGGAGGCTATAAGACCTGTTAAGTCAGCAGTCGTTTTTAATCTTAGTTTTCGATTCTTCGTTTACTGAAGGTTAACAGTTACATATAAATGAAGCAACAAATCTTATATTATCAGCCATCTTTCGTATGCATTATGTCATTAATGACTCATTGAACAATCAACTCGTCGCTTAGTAGTTCATATTGTACTTTATGTCGTGGAATTACGATTGCTTTTACAATAACAATGACGTCGATAATGGTCGTAAGAAGTTGTAAAGATGGCTCGTGTTATTGGTTGAGTCATTGTTTAGTAAATTTACTAGAATATACCTAATAAATTACTTTAATAATAAAATTGTTTATGTACTTAGTTTAATGTAATTGAAATTATAGTCGGCGCATTATGGACTGAGACTTCGGGTCATAAATCGTGTTTGTTTGTCTATCTCGCTCGCACTTACACTCCTTATGGAGAGGTGTAGTGATGTGCGTAAGAGTTGTAGAAGGGAATATCGATAACAATCGACATCGCGTGCGCACGTAGCTAAGTATCGATATTGGGTTACATTGCGTGCACATTTCTACTGTCATTTACATTTATTGCCCGACGATTTAGTTTAAAATGCGTTCACTTTAGTAAGATAATGCGTGTATCTGTTATTCCAGTTTAGTCGTGTTATATCTTCTAAATTTGACAAGGGTTCATCCTTTCTTAATTGCTTCGTCCCAGTACACTGTAGTAATCTATCATGGTTTCTATTGATGAGTAACGAATGTGTTTAGGAAATAGGATTATAGAAGACTATTGAATAAAATCATTTGCTTTTGTATATCAACTATGCGATCCCGGGTATATCTCCTTCCAATAGGTATCCTTGAATATATCGTATGAACCAACAAACGTCAATTTATACTTTTTGCTAGAAATGTTTGCATATTTTTTTTTAATTCCTTTAGTAAAATAATAGCAGATTTTTGTTATTTGACTAACATTTTTTTATCACTTCAATTAAGCTAGGCTTGTGCTAGCATATGTTGCAACAGTCCAATTGCGGAATTTGGACTGTCGACTATGTAATCGGAAATCGGTACCCTTAGCCATTAGGATGTATAAGCTTTATATAGCTATATCGGAATACGTAAGTAATTCAAAAAAAAGCAGCTTCCGATTGAATGTCAAACTTGTATAAAACACTCCGTCTATATACCTACTTATAAAACGGCTAACTCACGTGTAAATCGGTGTCGGTACAGCGAGCGACGGGCCGCGAACGCGCTATAGTACCATTCCCACTCACCCTGAAGGTGAGCCCCCGATGGGCTTGAACCTAATCGGTACCGACACCGAATTACACGTGTGTTAAGCCGTTTTATAAGTAGTATAGTGAAATGTCTTACGAAAGTTTTAATAATTTAACTCCATCTGTAGTTGTAATTGTACAATTATATATTTTAATTTAGTAATGAAAGAATGATCGTTGTCAGGAAATAATTTAAACAAAAACCAGGCCAACAGCTCAATATTTGTGGTAGTTTAAACAAGAATATTCTGGCATTTATTTGTAACAAGGGATACATTGTTTCAAATTTTAATGCCTTCCAATTTTACCCTTTTTAATCTATAATCCAGTATGTGAGAGTCATATTGTGGTGTACCGTCATTTAAAGTTACTCCGCTACCCGCAGCGTAATTACCGACCACTGAAAACGTTTAGGCAGTTTTTAAAGGCTTTGTAATTTCCAATGTTAACTCGTTACCTTTTAACTGTTATGTATAATGTTATGTTTGTTAACTGTTACATATTTGCAAATTGAATTTGTATTTGTTAAACAATTTTTTTAACAAACTTTGATCAAGGTGGATAAAGCCAGCTTCAGTTTTAACATCGTTGTTCAAGCAGTTTTTATATATTCACGCAAAGCCATAAAGTAAAAAAGAAGAAATTTTAATCGTCTGATCGTCACTTGTCTTATGCACGCCCCGTTGTTAACATGTTCATTATTTTACTATATATTCCATTTCTATACAGTGTCTCTTTTTAAATACCCATATCTGTTTTAGGTAAATCACAAGCCATACAAGCATAGTCAACTACGGGCTTTAGTTAACATTTCTTCAGTGCTTGTTCGTTAGTATATTTTTCATTCTCTTAGTTTAGTACACGTATTGAATTGTCTAGTCCTAAAAAAAGTCTCGAAAAATGTGAAACCTACTTGGTAGAAAATAACAAGGCAGCTTCAATCTTGCGAAAATTTCGACAAGCGGGCGTTACTGAACTATTGTCATTAATTATTTAAACTTTAGTAAATAAATTTAATGACAATAGGACGGAAGGCGGAGGACTGTATACTGTGGAAGGCATTGGGAAAGGCCTATGTCCAACAGTGGGCAGACAAAGGCTGTTGTTGATGATGATGATGATGAAATGAATTTAATACACTCACACACGTGAGTGTTAGTTCTTTTATCCGGTGTCGGCACCGACTACATTTGCTGGGTACTCTTCTCACCAATTACAAAGGCCATTTTATATTGAGCTATTGTAATTCAGCTGCAGTTCTAGCCTCGGGGTCAGAGTATGTCTGTTGTGGTGTGTGGTGACGTCACGGTGTTATATCTGCGGCGATTACGCGATGCTAACTGCAATTACATCACATCGATTTACGGTACAACGCCACAGGGTGAACAGAGACGTCACTTCCCTTTATAGTTCGAAATATACAAAAAATATTTATGTAATAAATGTATGGTTTTTAATGATAGATTCTTTCGAGGTGTTATTGAGTAGATTTTTCATACAGATTGGTATAATGTTAGTAAACATGCGTTCGAAGATTGCAATGTAAGAATCTTGTTTATTTCGTTAAACCAAAATTTTATTTATCGATTGTGTTATCTTTTTGATTTTAAATAATTTTCACCATTACATAGGTGTACTGTTTGCTGTGCTCTGTGACATGTACATGCTAACATGTAGGGAACGTGCGTAAAAAGTTAACATGTTTTTTTTTGCAATCGTATTAAATAGCTTTCAATTTAATTCAAATACTGTTGTAGAATATAGATATCAACAGAATGAAATGACTGTTTGTTTTAAAATACATAAAGTGAGATACAGACAGAGACAAGAGGAAGTGACTATTAACACGTACGTTGCAAAACGAGGCCTCAATCATCCCTAATGAAACCTCCCTGTGATGCGGCAAGAAAAAAACGTGTACTTCTCTGTGGTGCGAAGGACATAACTTTGTTAAATGAGGTGGGGTCTAATGGACCGCGTGTCGCACTAACGACGATAACATCTCTTACCGCAGGGACGTAAAACTTGGTGCCGCAGCGAACGTGTTAAACTAACTTACTGTACTGGCGCAACGAAACAAAGCAAGTCTTACCATTTGACACCATCATCATCGTTGTCGGCCTTTGTCTGCCCGATGCTGGTCATAGTTGAATATTAACTTAATAAAACCTTATTAACTTGTTTCAGTACATATTGCTTTCAAAATGCACAGTGTCTCCATCTATCCGCCTGTTTTCTTTTAGGCTATACTTTCTATCGATCGCAACGTCGCAACAAGAAGCATAAAAATTGCAACTTCGACGCTTTACAAAGTTCAGCAATATTTTCTGGTCGTTACACAGCACTGTTCTTTGCGCGTTCCGAACATCGAAGTGCTTGTAAATTTCAAAACTTGCAGTACACCCGGCTGCTTGTTTTCTTGTTTTTTTTTTCAATACTCAATAGATGGTAGGTACCGTGTGGCAGAATTATAATAACTAGTGATCGTCTGTTGTTTGTAATTCGAACACAATCAAATTTTAATTTGTCAATTCCCGCTGATTACAAAAAAGTGACGCACAGATTTCACTTCTATTTCTACTTTATAAACTACAGATTAACATCGTTATACAAAATGAAGTAATTTTATTAGATTTATAGACATTTGCAAGAATCGTTACAAAGATGTCGGGAGTGAGCAAAATGGAAGGGAGTAATTAGACTGACTCTACTACGATTGTGGTAAAACGTTGCCATCGTCAGTTTTTTCGTCCTAGTGTGACGTCATGTTTTGAAAAGTAACAAGAATAAGCACTTACTATAACTAGCGCGTAAAATCTTTAATCAAATCAGTGGGTCCTTGGTCAAGCGCTAATTTATTCGTACAATAAAAAACCAATATAAGTAATTGTAAATGAAATTATAATGTGATTATATCATCTAAATAATTAGTAATGTATCCAGGGCCATAGATTAGCTACAATCTAACATCCGTAGAAAGAGGACGCGTGATAACTTTAAACGTTCCAGTGCCCATTGCTGGTTTATCAAACGGCCAGCTGTCGCCGGCGAGCCCGTCCGCGCAGGATTGAAAATAATTGGTAGCCAATTCTTATAGACTGTGTTTTATATTTATGAAAAATTTCATAGTGATCCGTTCACCTGGTCAAAATACATAGTAACAAAATGTAAACTTGGCCTTTATAGTAGTTTCCATGCAGCGGATTTATAATGGTTACCATGGGAACCTGGCTCGTTATTGGCAAACTAAACCCATGAGTCCTTCGTCTGTCTCGCAACAGTATTGTCTAATAAATATAACATCGTACAGAGATCGAATATGCCAACAGGTTACGATCACATCTGGCACAATATCAGTAATTGTATTGGAAGTGATTCGGAAAGCTTTGAAGATAATTTCATTGTCTCCCCGCACGCCTCCACCCTCCGTCACACTAGAGCTGAGTCCTTGCTTTTGAGCCTTGTGTAGGTTAACCATGATGCTTTTAACATAATCTAGAATACTGTAATAATACTAGGTATTTATACACACGATCTAAGTAAACAGATTATACATGTTTAGGAAAAGTAACAAATAATTCAATTTAAAAATATTTATTGGTTATTTCGTTTGAAAATAGTTTGGAGTAATCTTGTATTCATTTTATATTTAATTGGAATAAAATTACCTCAAATTACAATTAGAATTAAACTTTTAATATATGAAACGTATCAATCGAAATGTTTCATAAAATATTAACGTTAATTTTCCATCCAGAGTTAATTTTTCAAATGTCATTTTGTATTGTAAATGACAACACTGAAGGAAATTACTCCAAGAAATGACTTTTAATGGGTTTTTTGTCTCACTTTTGTGCTCTGGATTAAATATATAAAGTTATATTAATGTATACTACAAAATTGACTTTTAAATTTATTTTATTTGTTCGAGATTGTAAACCCGATTCCTTGATTAAATACTTTCTGTGAAATGTTCTCTACAAGGCGATATTGTTACGTAGAAACAAGCTCGGGGAGGTTTTTGATGCGACCAAATGGATCGAGGATTGTAATCGTGTAGCATTAGTGGGGGAGGGAGGTGTTGGGGGGGGGGGGTTATTGCGGTCTCGTGTTCACACCCACATCCTTATTCAGTCTTCTCTGATTTTCTCATTCTCTTAAATCAGATCAGTAATCGTCTACTTTCTTACTATACTGATTACAGCTAAGCATTAGCTTAGCTAGGTCATTTCGTAAAAAACTATAATTATTTATGCAAAACTTTTTTTGCAGATTTTTGTTAATACACTAATATTTCTTATTCACCAACTAAGATCTATTGTGTTAGGTTTACAATAGTCCAATACTAGGATTCGAACTGTCGATTGAATAATCGAATGTTAATATTATTATTGATTAAAGACAGTTTTAGCCAGTTCTAAAGTACGCACTCTATATAGAGCTGCGGCGTTCATAATTCAGGTTGCCATAATGGTCACCAACCTTCGATAGAAGATGGCACTTGAAGAAGAAGATGCATCGATAAACATTAAGTACCTGTCTCGAATTTCGCGACATTTTTTGTGATTATAGGTGACAGGTAGAATTGATAATTTCATTCGGTTTATAAGTAAACATTTTTTTATTATTTTCTAACGCAGAGTATCCAGGTAACGGTTCTAACATTTTAGCTTTAGCCACATAATCGTTTTTCTGTAGCACTTTCAGAGTTTTCAGCGTTCGTTACGTTCGTCGTTTTTGTTTGGGTAAAAATCCCAGTCCGGTGAAACTGCTGACTCGTTACAAGGGCCGCTCGTAGCTTTAAACGACTTGTCGGCTTTGGAAAAACGGGGTGAATGGGTCCGGTTAATAGCTTAACAGAAATAACCGTTTACAAGGTTGGCGTTTATTATGTATTTAAATTAATTAGTTCAGTGAAGAACATGCAGTAGTATATAAAGGAGAGTTGAATGTAGTCTGTAGACATAGTCCATTATTTAAGTTTAAGGACCAAGTAGGACATTGTGACGATCACTGCGGGCCGCACTTTCGTGCGCTATCAATCAATTTATTCTTTTTATAACGCGTTTCCCCCTTAGATGTAAGTTTAATTAGAATTATTTTTGTATTTTCAAGCCATTGAAAATCTTCTTATTAAAGTTATTTAAAAATATTCGTCATTTCTAAGTAAGGTTTTTTCCTTTGAAATTCGAAAGGTTTGCAGGCCGCACAAATATGTATTGCGGGCCTCATGCGGTCGGCCGCGGTTTGACGAACACTGTATTAAGTTTTTTTTTTTTAATTCCGTGCAGACGAATTAATTTTTAACTTTATTTTTTAATCTATTTATTAAATTACCTTACTAACTTTAGAAAGATAATGATTTGAACATAGTTGGTAGTATTTTTTGTACATTTTTTTTAAATTTCCATGCATAAACCGCCTTTGTTAGTGAAAGCGATGTACTTTATTGTATTACTGAGTTGGCGTACCAGCGCTTAAGTCATTAAGTAAGCTCGCCACAGCTAATTGAGTGAAGTAAACTACCGGGTAACCCGGCCGCGGGGCGTCGTGGGAATACTAGTAATGTTCCTTTTGTGAGCGCAGGTCTACGTAAATTAGTCGGATAATTAGAATTCGATTTATTGTTTTATTAATTTAGACTATATAATAATAAATTCTAGCTAGTATTTAAATTACTAATACGATATATGTAAAAGAATAGTGAATAGGCTATTTAATAATTTCTCTTATAAACAAAATTCAAATCATAATTTCTTTTTGTTTATTTTTAGTAAGAGAAGGGGACAAGCAAGCGATGGGTCCAACGTCCCCTAGACATCCGCAATAATAAAAGAACTGTAGATGTGTTGCCGGCCATTAAGAAAGTGTGTGTCTGTATTTGTATGAGTGTGTGTGTGGCTGTGTGTATGAGTCAAAGTGTTAGAAGTAAACGGTGTTAACTCTATAAAATAATAATTATAGAGTTCGCTGGGTACCTACGTCGTGCCATAAAAGTGTAAATAATGACTTGAATGAATCGTTTACATGCAATTTTACTGTAAAACATTACAGTGAAGAGCTATGTACTCCGTCATGCAACGTTTCTGTCTCCGACATACTATGTCTGAACAGGAACACAACTATGTCCTATTTTTATGCCTGATGTAACTTCGTAAAGAAAAATATATATGCCAACATACTCTCTTCTCTTTAATTATTTTAGACAAATCAGATTTACTCATTTGTCAAATAATATTATAAAATACTGCACCTATAAGTAAGTAGAATGCGTTTATACGTCGAATTTCGTTTATGCAACATTTTTCACTTATGCTCCGTTCCTATTAGTCGTAGCTTGATGTTATATATCCTATAACCTTGCTAGATAAATGAACTATCAGATACAAAAAGATGTTTCAATTCCAAGCAATAGTTCCTGAGAGTAGCGCGTTCAAACTCTTCAACTTTTTATTAGTATAGATAATTTAGTAGTTTTTTTTGGTATAGTATCCACTTCACGCTAGTTAAAACGATTAGCAAGTTAGTAAACCATGTTAGGTTGCTTACGTTTAGGACGGCAATCGGGTATCGTAAAACATTGTGATTTAATCGGAGGCATTAAGTAAGAGGTCATAAAGGCTGCGCGGGCAACTCGCGTGCACCGCTTACAGGTTATGTTAATGCGAAGATAACGGGCGCACTAGCGCTGCGCCTAGCTTTTAGGGTTAATTAATTAATGCTACAATGCGATACATAATTTGGTAAAGATAGCTGTATTAAGAGACAATATTAGATAAAAAAAGTTCATAAACTAAATATAAAACGGCTAAAGTTTTACCAGGTGTGGATATCGACTATAGTCGACGCATTTTAAAATGAGTCGTCGTCGTAAGAAAAGAAACTCGGTGATAAACAAAAGTGTAACGAATTACTGCGCAAAAAAAATACGGTTCAAGAGACTATAGTACAATAATCTTAGAAAAAAACTGTGTCGTCGGGCAATAAATGTCATTGACAGTAGGAATGTATACGCAATGCTACCTGTTATTGATACTTAGCTACCGGTGTCGATTGTTATCGATATGCGCCTCAACAATTCTTACGCACATCACTACACCTCTCCATAAGAACTATAAGTGCGAGCGAGATAGACAGCAAATATAATTTATGACCCAAAGCCTCTGTTTGTAATGCGCGAGCTATAGAATGGCTGAACTGATCGCTTTAACACTAGTCGGTACCGACACCTGATGAAGTGTGTTCGTTCTATGTTTAGTTTATAATAATGTTAAATAGTTATTTTTCAAAGGTTGTAGTATGAAGTTACATGTAAAAAGTTTTTACTAAAGACTAAATTAGGGGCTGTTCGAACATAGAAGCTACATTCAAATCATCATCATCATCACCAGCCCCTGTCTGCGGTTGGACATAGGCCTTTCCTAATGCCTTCCACTGTATGCGGTCCTCCGCCTTCCGCATCCAACGACTGCCTGCGGTCCGCAATAGTCGTCAGGCCACGTGGAGGGAGTACGCCGCACATTATTCGAACGTTTTAATATTCAGACGTTCAAACGTTTTTCGTAAATTCCTGTATCGTATCCCGACAATGGCGAATCATGTCAGTGAATTGTGTTGCGTGATTTATCATTTCGACGTCGGCCATATTGTTTTGTTCAGATCCGCTTTTATGTTCTGTATGAATTGTAATTTGGCGGCGAACATTGCGTGTTGCGCCTCACTAAAGTTTTCGAGGTCATTTCTCAATATTTAGGTTAAGTTAATTTTAAATACTGGACATAATTATTCGCGTTTTTTTTATAAAAATACAGCTTGATTTAAGTAGTCATTATGTTTATTAAATGTCCAGAGCAAAAGCGAAGCAGCAATAACCAAATGGTTATGGGTCCGGACTACGTACCTAGCGGTCGTGGGTTGGAGTTCCACCATTCCACTACTGTGAACTATATTCTAACACAAGATTTTAGCGGCCCTTCGCTCACTGATCTCTGAGTACCAATTCCTTTGAAGAAGAGCCCCCGACGGGTCTGAAACTAATCGGTACCTACACCGATCTATGTGAGTTAAGCTGTTTTTATAAGTAGTTTAGTGAAAAGTTTTAATAATTTGATACGAATGTTATTTGATTTCTAGTGTTGAGTAAAATTCAACCAATATCAGATTGTCAGTGTTAATTTGGTCTGGTTAATTATCTATACACTTGTTTAAATAATCTTCTACTAGCGTGGACGTAGCCTTGTGTCCGTCATTTGTTTCATGTAAGGCTTCGCCGTCTGTTTAGGTTTTGAAATACGTGAAAGGAATTAGCGAAAGCTAATAGAAAACCAAGTCTGTAAACTATAGTTTTGTAATCGGGGGATTTAAAAAAAATTGGCAAACAAAAATAAATTAGACTTATGTGTTATAAACTAATTAGTGTATTGATTTTGTCAATAGAGGGAGTAGAAACGAAGTTTTAGAAACGTATAAATGTTCGTTTCACAAATACATAATGATTACTTAAAGGGAAGGCCCAAAACGGAACTAATATTGTAAAAATTTTTATTATAATAAATCATTTTTAATTTTTTCATGTTCCTAAAAAATACGAAAAGTGACTAGGTACGACGCTGTTCTTGTGTAAAATACATAACTGAAGAAAGTAAGATGGGTTTATATACAAGGATATCCCTAGAGTGTAGTAGATCTTAGGGAAGACGGAGAAATGCAGTGAGCCAGGCGCCGGCGCGACCTTTATCCACATCCTTCGTGTACATTAATGTTATCTCATCAACTTGTTACTTAGTTTACAAACTGTCGTAAACATAATTAATAATTATTATTCGATTGTAGATTCAAACCATCTAATATGGTTTCAAATACGAATAGTTAAGGCTTCAAAGTTCGTCGTTTTTTTTTTACTAACAAAAATGCGAATGTTTCGATGGATCATCATCATCATCACCAGCCCCTGTCTGCTGCTGGACATAGGCCTTTCGCAATGCCTTCCGCAGTTAGCGGTTCTCCGCCTTCCGCATCCAACGACCATGATAACCATGGTTACTACAAAAAGATTGGTAGTTTCAAGGACACTCCCGAATTATAACAAAAGATTTAATGACAATGAAGGTTTAACAGCGGGATCCTAAGGTACCATACGAGCTTCGCAATTTTGGACCCCTAGCTAGGTGAGATTTTTACATTTGTAAAATGGCTCCGTTTTTTTATATGAGAAGGGGGCAAACTTGCGGCGGGATTATATAGATGACCGTCGACGCCCAAACATCTGCAATGCCAGAAGAACCTCAGGTGCGTTGCCGGCCTTTGAGAGAGAGGAACGCTCGCTTCTTGAAGGAGACTAAGTCGTATTGGGTTGGAAATACCGCCATACCGTTTTCCATTCTGTTTGGTTATTTAATATCATAATTATTTTAAAGATAATTTAATTTGTTCTGTTTTGTAAATTATTGCTTGTAGCTGGTTTTGATTAGGATTAATTGTTTCTATTATGTTCTGGTTCTCATTAAAAGTTATATCGAATCCTTTTGTTGTTTGGATTTCTGTTAGTGACTTGCTGATCTGATTACCTTTTGGATAGCTTGTGTAGTTGACCGATTTGTTTAGATATACCTTTTAAATATGACATTATAGTATTTTCAATGGGTTTAGGGAATTGGAGTAAATTTATGTCGATTAGTTACTTGTTTTTGAATGTTTTAGTTAGCATGGAGGTTTTTTAGTTTTATTTAACTTCAGTAATTATCTTGTACAGTCCATCCGTAGTGAATGCGTGACACGCATGACCGATTAACAGCGTGACAATGTCACGTCACGCTGGCGCGCTGTCACGCGGCCTTGACCCGCGCCGATTGGACCATCTCCAAACGTTACGAGCGATCACTCTCTCTTTTCGCCGGCGAAAGTATTCCAAGGCCGCGAATAACTGTGTGTTCTTGTCTAACTTATGTTACTTTGGTGTGTGGGAGCGAGATTGATGTATGTTTCTGTGTTTATTCGAAGGATGAGGTCAATGGATAACACTGATGTAAGATTCCTGACGAATTTTGCTTTACTTTGACATGTTTTCTGAATGAAATAGGGCTGTTTACGCGAGACAGGTGTGTGAATAGACGATTTACAGACGTCATTTATCTTATGAAAGAAATATATCTCGTTCCGTTGCTTTTTATGAAGCCAGGTTTATTTTTAAATTGAAAATATGAGACGTTTAACATGACATCAGTTGTAGAGTTTATTATGGCGGTTGGTGTGTGGCTTTAATTTGTTTCTTGTGTGACGTAACACAAACAAAAATGGCAGCAAATAAATCTTCATTCAAATCACGACTTTGCGGCTCTTAAACATAGTTAATGAGTTTTTAATAGAAATAACTAAATAGTTGAAAATAGAGTGTCGTGGTACCTCTACGTTAGTGGCTGCTTACTCTGTTTTATTTTACTTAGTGCTGTATGAGGTCATAGTCCACAAGTATGTGTGACGTCATTGACTTTGAGACGTATCGTAAGTGGCAGCTAAAAATGTTTTTCATATCTTTGTTGTGGCTAAAGTTAGAATTAAAAAATTGCTTACGACGCTAAATTACACCTAAAATTACGACGTTAACAAACACGTCTTATGTCGTGTCGTTATCGTATGTGGTTGTGTCGTGTCGTTATCGTGTCGTTGTCGTGTCGTCGTCGTGTCGTTGTAATCGCATTAAACTTGACATCCGCATAATCTAATTACTTGTGTCACAATTACAATCTCAATGACACGCATTTGACAGTTTCAAGTGAAAAGCGTTAGCGGGTGGTTTATTATGATGTATTAATGTATTTTAACATACAACTTACTATGTGTAGTTTTATTGTATTTTGGTAAACGATGATATATTTTTGATTACACAGAGTATGCAGTAATACAGTTTTCCTATTGCTTGTAGTTTTATATTTTAATATTAGCAGATTCTTGTTAATTTACTAATTTTTCTTTTAACACTCCAACTAAGCTAGGCTTATGCTAGGATATAGTTTAGAATAGTCCCATGGCGGGATTAGAACTCTCGACTATGTGATCGGAAATCCGTACTTACAAGCATTAGGCTATTGACGCTTAATCTTTCTGTTCCTGTGTATCCATCAATCATGATTAATCAGATCAACATTACCGCTGAAGCATTCTCATGCATAAAGATGTGACTGTTTAATATTTATTTGCCGCGAAACGGGCGCCGAGATTGGAATGATTCAGTAATAAATATTCTCTGCTACGATTAAGACATTGAATAATTACAATTGTCTTTTTAATTTCAAAACTGTAATAAAATATAATCTTATATTAATGTAGTCATTGTTTCTGAATCTCTGCGCACATGACGTATTTTAGTTTTGTGTCCTTCAAGGTTTACTGTTCTAGTCACCTTTTGTCCTTCAACCTCTTCCATCTCTCTCACATGCCCGTTTTAATTAGATATGAGTCTATATATATATCTAATTACTTTATTGGCACCGTTTTAACTGCATCTTAATAGATGGCGCAGTACAGAGATATTGTTTTATTGAGTTAAGATGTTGTTATTTTACTTTATTCTTTTGTTTGTTGGTGTCGTTGCATTGTGTAACACCTACGCTACCGTCAGCCGAGTCGTTTATTGTGAACATTTGTTTATTGTGTAAATTTATATTTGATCCAATGTTTATCCGTTACCGCTTGTCGTTTATGCCACAAGGTCGTCTACGTCAGGATACGCTGGCTGCTCCTCATTGGCAGCCATCCTACACAATGTCCTATTTATTACAACAGATTGTCATTGATAGATTGTGATTTGTTCTGGATTTTTTTTATCAAGAAGCAAATTATTGTTAATAGCTGTGTTACTTGATTTAATAACAAAATAATTATCATATAATACCTTGGGTATAAAAGCGATAATAAACAAACGTTTTTTTAAATGACATGATACATTTTTTTTTATTTAAATTAGTTAAAGCCGGAATTAATGAAAGCGAAAGTTAAATGTAAACGCGCCTTGGAAATAGAAATGGTGATGATGTTTAAATGAGTTTTGGCTATTTTTTTATAACAGGTAACAACTGAGTAGGAACTTTGTTCAATGCATTTAATCAAAGTTTTCCAAAATGTAATATAATGTTAGCTTCGATAATGTTCTCACTTTATAAAGGATTTTTCTGTACACTCTCTTTTTAAGCAAAACGAGTTTGCCAACAACTAACTCGAGCTAAACTTCGTTAATTGCAAAATTAAATTCTACACAGCAAACGAAGCGGGCGTTGTTTGTTAACACAAAATTACATTTTGACACTTTGTTGCGGGGAGATGACTATTGTTTTTATTTTGCGTTTGTTAAAAAGCTTGTTGTGACAAAATTTTTTGATGAACGACCTCGGTTTTAACTCAAAGCGCGTCTGATACTATAATTTTGAGTAAAAAAAGTATTTAGTTAAGCATGTTTCTTATAGGAATTTTCCTAAGCTTTGTTAGATTTTTAAAATCGATTCGTTGACCAAGATAAAAGATGTTTTGTTGACAAAAAACAAGGTTTTTTTTAGGAATCTCTTTCGCCATGGTCGTTGATAAGAAAAATTATTATTCAAGTTACTTGTACATATTCATCGACATAAATTTAACTGTTCTAAAGATTTAAACAAACATCCATCCATCCAAACTTTCGCATTTGTGTTAGTAAGATGAACAAATATTGTACGAGAAGGAAATGTTTAAAGAGAATCTTTTTCACGACACGAATGTCGACTTTAGAGTAGGAAGTTCTCTTTCTCAAAGAAACAACAATATTATAAGACTTTTAATTAAAATATTAAAGTCGGATCGCATTACTTAAAAGCTTAAGTTTTGAGACTCGACTGCTGCATAAGTTATAAAAAGCTTCGAGACGTTAGGAGGCTTTTTGAATTTAAGTTACATGGTGTTGACAACTGAGGGAACAACAACAACAATCGGCGTCTATGCTTCCGTTAAGGTACGATGTGGGGGCTTTGAAAAGCAGAGTGAAGGCACTTACTAAACTAGCACGTACCATATTTCGACCACAACACTTGGCATCGGGTGGGATCGTGGTCAAGCGTTAGTTTGGATTTCATAAAAAAAAACTGAAGTTTTATTGCAAACTTTGTCACCCGTTCGAAATTCGAACATAATAAGTTTTTTTTTTAACTTTGCTTAGTTGCTAACCTGCACATTACTTGTGGCAAATTTCGCGATTCGTTGAAGCAATTTTGTTGAAAAGGTTAAAAAAGGTACAACGTTTGCGCTTCACATATTAATATTTATTATATAGATAGACAAAAATATCTAGGTTCACGATAATATTAAGGTAGGTAACTTATATGTAATCTTATTTAAGTCTCTTTCTTTGTTCTAATTCTGTTATTTGTTCAATATAAACACAATGTTTGTGCACACTTATGTAACTCGGGTGCAGTACCGCTACGTACTTCTATCTCCCGCACGTCCCGAGGGCAGCGAAAATATTTAAAGATTTATGTATTTTCGTGCGCGCCGGAGGTGTTTACAGCGCGATACGCTATCTTTGTTGCGGTCCATTCGTCTCCTTCGGATTACGCCCCCCTTCTACTTCGTCCCCCTGCTGCTTTGCCCCCCGCCTGTATTTCGGACAATGTCTCATCGAAAAATTAACGCCTTTTCTGTTCGTTGTTATTTAGTTCTGTGAATTTTGTCAGTATTTCTTAGTACATAAGTCTTAAGTTTATTATTTGTTGAACTCAGTAGTTTTAAAATTTAGTTTATGTTTCTACTCAATTGAAATTTGATCAAGTACGAACTTAGCTTATTACTTTCTGAAATTGTTTTGAAATTTGAAACTTCTACATTATTTTGATTGTCTGTATGTTTTTAAATGCAAACAAAAATTCTCATTCTTATTTCAAATTGCTTACGTCTCTTGTATTTAATCTTCTTTTTATATTCCTAGACTTGTCCTAGTTCCAAGTAGCGGAATATTTTTTTTCGTATCATCATGAAGTCTTTAATTTGTTTTATTCGGAGCATTTAAACATTTATAGCTTTAATATCGTCGAGCGATTTGTTTATTGCTCGTTTCATGGTTCACGCATGTGTCGTTATAAGAGGGAAATAACTGTGCGAAAAAACTGGATGTATTCCTTGAAGAATCTCTTACAATGAGCGTTGCGTAAGTGTTGAAGATATTGCGTCTGTTAAATCATCCTCTGGGATGTCTTGTAATGGCTTAAATAGAGTGTACAGCGCCTGTTAAATATTTCTGAGCAGTAATTTAGATTGCAACATTTGCTGCTGCCAAGTTTACAGTTCTTTTTTATTTTGGACATTTATTTATCAGTGGTGTTTGGATGGATTGATGTTTGTTACTATGTAACTTCAAAAAGGGTAAAAGATATTACTATATAATGGTAGGCGGCTGTAGATAACAGTTTATGGCAGAATACATTGTAACTTTGAATGTAAACGTTTCAATTACTTTTTCCAATCGGACATTCCTTGTTTAATCACTACGTACAAGATTGTAACAAAAGAAAACTGCAAATGCATATTCCTTTGAGTTCGTGAGTTGCTTTGTACAATAATTTTGCAGACGGAGTTTCCGTTCTCGTTAACTATCAGTATAAAGAAAAAGAAGAGCAGACGTTGAAGCAATGCAAGAAATGTTTTACTCGAAACACGTTCTTAGTACGTCCTTCGTTAGATATCACGATGAAATTTTAACAATGTTACTGTCACACTCATTCCGTTTAAAAAAAAATATTTACGTTCAAGTTAGGTTAGGTACAATGACCTGCAATACGATTAGATAGGCTATAAGCAGTAGCATTTTGTGACTTCTTGATTAATGGTATTTCGGCGCTGGTAGTAGCGGTTAGTGACTGTATTGGAAACTCGAACTAAAAATAGAGATAGCATTATTGATAGTAACTTCAAATCTTTTCAAAAACTTTGAAATCGGCGCGAGGTAAAAATTGTAATTTCCAAGCAAGCAAAGATCAGTGAAATATGATGTAAGTAGAGGCATTTATTCTGTTGTAAATAGGATGTTACTATCCTTGCTTACGTTAGTAAATATTTTATAGTTTTTTTTTAATTTATTTATCTATTATTACAAACATAATATTTTATAATGTTCGTAAGAAACGGAATTGGTCAGTCAACCCGTGAGCGTGCAACTGTGTCGAAATATCGGCAGCTCAAAGAGGCTAATCGTGGTAAGAATCCCGTTTCTTACGAACGTTATATTGCAAAAAATCACGAAAGTTTAAAGTTATACAGTAAATATTTTGAATAACCCTTATATATCTTATTCCGCAGTTTATTTACTCTTATTCAAAATTTTATCACGTTTGTAGGATGAGTAGTTTTCGCTAGGTTCAACACCGCCCTGGGGAGAGTTGGGATCTTTACAGTATTATGCCTTTTCATAAAGTTACATCCAGGGCCCCGGACGGACCGTTTTATGGCTTCGTTTTACTGTAAATTGTAAGCCTTTCGCTTGTTTTAATAAATAGATTAGTTTGCGGAATTTGAGATGGGATCGAGATGTTGATGTCCCTGTTAATTTTATAGCCTACTAGCTTTTACCCGTGACTTTCGTCGAGCGACATAAAAAGGAATGAGTGTGCAGTATTCCAAACAGTCGTATCTTTTTTTTTTAATTCACTAATATTTCTTTTACCACTCCAACTAAGCTCTAGACTTGATAATAGTCGAGTGGCGGGATTCGAACTCTCTACCACATGATCAGAAATCCCTACCCTAACTATAAGGCTATTGTGCTATCTCTGTGCCAAACTTATTTATTGATGAGCGTGTTGACAAAGATAATACATGGTTCTAGTAGTAATATAGAAACACTGTATGTTATACTTTGATTTAATTATCGCATCACTTAGTGAATGAATCTATACTAAATCCCTTAAGTCTTAATCGACCTGACATAATTTTATTAAACGTCTGTTTTCATTAAAACAAAGTCTGTGGGATAAAAGGAAAGTTAATATTCTCCGTGTTCCGTACAGGAATATCGTTTGGAAACAAAGCCTACATTAGCCGTTTTAAATATGTAAGACATTTCCACTTTTATCCGGCAGATAAACCGAGCAAGGATATTAAAGAGACGCAATCTGCCTTGTGTAATGTGTCGCGAGCGCCTGGTAAAAGTTTTTAGCTTTTTATCGATTAGAAAATAATGCTTGTCATATTTTTTTATGAAAATTAGTTGCAGTAATATCGCATTTATTTACATAAAATAAATAATTTTAAAATTGCAATTGTAGTTACGTGTTTTATAGCGAATATTCTTTTGCTATGATATTTGTTTTTCTTTCATTTTAAGTATTATTTATACAAACTACCAGACTTAAAAACAAGCAGATCTTGCCATAAGATGTTGACGTTTCACTTTAGGCCAGTTAAACACGAGGTTAAAAATGTAAACAATATTTTAATTAGAGTTTACAATAATCTGTTGTCAAAACAGTACTGAGCACGTAGACAAACAATCAATTAACGTTATTCTTAATTGAAAAGTAAAATACATATACAATTGCCCATTTTTTTAATTAAAAATAGCTTTCTATACTTCTTCTCCACGTTACTTTTGACTGGGTTCATTCGCATTCTTCTATTCGTGAAATAAGGTTAAAAAGTGGTACAAAATTATTTCCTTAATAAAATATACTGACCCGTTTAGTCACTTTATTCTCTTCTGTTCTCTTTAATTGTACAGTCCTCGTGTGAAATGGCATCAGGCTATAAAAGGCCAGTGTCACGCGTCCCTCTTTAATTCCCGTCCCGCGACGTGTCGTCGCCAATGCTGATCATCCAATACGCGTCGGATTAATATTTTTAATGCCCCTACGTGATTGAAATACGCGATGGACTACGACATTACAGACTTTATATGTCGTCGTAACTCATAACACTATATTACGAGTACTACATAAATGCTATATGATTGTAATTTATACGAGAAATTATTTATTATTTCAAATATAAGTACATGTGGTTTTCATTACATGAACTAACTATTAATCAACTAAGCGAATTCTTCTAGAGCGCCGGTGGCGCAGTTGTTAAGCGCTTTACCGGATCGGACCGTACTCGACATTGTCCAAGTTCGATCTCCGCCATGTATCAATGTGTTTTTGAATTTTCGATTTGTATATGTACATTATCCGACGCTCTCACGGTGAAGGAAAACATCGTGATTCAACCTGCACATATCGGCGAAGAAATTCAAAATTATGTGTGAAGTCAACCAACGCGCACTGGGCCAGCGTGGTTGACTATGGCCTAGTCATCCCTAATAATAGGGCAGGCTCTGAACCCATCAGTGGGGACGTATAATGAGCTGATGATGATGATGATGATGAAGCGAATTCATTGTAGCACTTTTCAGGGAAATTACGCGACCGAATAAATTTGTTATCAAACATGTTCATGTTAAGAAATACTTTAAGCTGTTTTATACAAAATCTTTGATTATACAGGTTTGGCGTTTTTTTTGAGAAGCAAAATGTTCTCGTGGTGTGTACATAACCGAAGAGATGATGAGCACTTAAAAGAGAAGGTGATGTGATTGAATGTGGATGGTTAGAAAGGTAGAGGGAGGAACCGAAGGGTTGTGTGAAAGTATTGCGAAAGAATGTGAGTTCAGATATGAGCTGACAGAGATGTATGTAAGAGTACATACTGTGCCGACCCTCGATAGGGAAAAGGGCAGGTTGATCATGAGACAAGTTTGACTTTGCCAAAATAATATTAAGTCTGTTCTTAATTAATTATGTTCTGATATTGTTTCCATTAAATTGCCTTTTAATTAATGAAGGACTGACTAAGCCGGCAACATTTTATAACGGGATATTTATATTTATTCGTTCGGTGGCGAGAAAAATTCCATCGCGTAATTAATTTAGGGATGATCCCGGATTACTGGTGTAATTGCTTTCGGCGTCGCGTTTGCACTGCGGCAGGAAGTTAATTGATTTCCTTTACGTTTGTTACAGGTGAGCTTCGCTTGGTGACTGCTTGAAGAATGTGAGTTTGACTATACACTATTACACTTGATAATTTCGTTATCTATGGTTTTGTGTGTTGAAAACATACTATGTAAGATTTACACATACACACAAGACATACACGAACGTGACTTTGTCACTCTATGTATCAAAAAGCAGTGTCAAAAGTAACCTCATCCACCAGTCTTAGACTAATAGCATAGACTCAATAACTTAAGAATGTAGAATGTACTAGTGTAATTAAATGATTTACAGTTTATAATTACATTAACTTTTTTGTTAGCTCCATAGCCTTATGTGAAGCTTGGGTCGGCCAAGCAATTCCTTCCGCCTCGATCTGTTCACCATTGTTTTTCAATTCATTAAGCCAAGCTTTGGTGTTCTTCAATCGAGGAAGCTCAGCGATTGATTTTAAACAACATTAAAAGCTGAATGCCATTATGTATAATTAATGTATTTTTCCGCCTAAAATCTCAACTACGAATATATCGTCAAATAACAACAATGGATACGACATAAAATTCCTCGACTATAATTGTAAACAATTCCTTTCTCGTATTAATGTTAACGTTAATTTATTTGCGATTTCCCGTGTATAGAACCCCTTATTTGCACGAGTCTGTTATCTCTCAGTGGCAGCGGCGCTAATGGTGTGGACAGTCCGCGGTAATCTTTTATTACCACGTTCCATCACGTACATTATACGGGAAATAAAAGCTTCCTTTATCTAAGAAAGTTTAATATTTGAAAGCTTCTATCTGTCTTCCAAGATGGGTTATAAGGTGAAATAACAAGCGGAACGAACATTTTAACTTATTTTGTATTGCTTATGAAGAAAAAATATTTTTTGAAAATTTTTGTCTTTCCGTCTGGAAGACCGCGTTTGTTCCGATAGAAACGGCTGGGCTAACTCAGATTGTAAGGTGGCTGTATAAGTTCCTTTTAAAATTCTACGCTGTGTACTTGGCGCTTTTTATTAATATGTTTGTTAGTCAATTGATTAGGAAATAGACTTTTTATGAAATACAATTATCAGTACTGGACCAACATTACTAAAGTTAGTTTATTATAGTCTAGTGTCCTTCAGTATATGAAAATGTATGTCTTACGGTTTGTTATTATCTATTAAAGTTGAAATGCATGTTCGACACGGAAAATAGACTACCGATAGAAAATATGTTCTTAATAGATTTATTCTTCTTTTATTATATGGCTTTACTATGAGAATATATAAAACCTCCTTCAACCTATATAAACTGCTTGAACATGAACTGACGATACGTCCGAATGTGCCGGCCGTTGGGGACGGACTGTCCGTCTGTGTATCAGCGCAAATTTAATTATAACAATTGACTTTGAGCGTGCCCGCGACCTTGCGTGACTGAGGACGATTGCCCTTACTTACATGTCTGTTATGAAATTACATGATAAAACATTATGTAACCTTAATTGTTTTAAGATAATTTGCTAAACTTACTTTAGCTTACCTTCTGCATATAGGTCTTCCTTCTACCGTTTGCCGTCCACCTTGAGTCATATAGCAAATCTCGAGAGCAGCTGAATTGAGTTCGCTAATTCTTTTTTTAGAATATCACTTGAAGTATAAAGATGGTTCTCACGTAGAAAAAACATTTAAAAATTGCCAAAAAAATGCTAAAAATAAAACTAAAGTTTAGTGTTAGGTGGTGTGATCGCCGAGTCAGCTAGCATTCAAATACAATATACGACTCAAGAATATATTCTGATCTGTGGTCAGGATGCATTCTTTATGATGAACAAAGGTGAAGACGGGAGAGAGATTTCTTTCGTTAAGTGTTGCGATTATTAAAGAATAAAAAAATATCTTTCTCTATTATAACTTTCGTCTTTTAGTATGCAAATCTATTACTGTGATAGTACCTTTTATTGTGTGTTGAGGTAGAACTGCGAACGTGTCGGAGTGGCTCGAGTTAAGCCTAGGATTAGCTTGCCGCTGCGGCCTGCTTCCGTTCACTGTGGTCTGACCTCATTCATTGCCAATATATTTATATTCAACTAGCTATCAACCAAGAAAACTGCACTGAATTAAAAGAAAAATAAAGAAGCCCATTAGTTCTTCCAAATTCATGACGCTGTTCTGTAAAGTAACAAATGTCCATAAAAACATTAAAACGAAAAAAGAAAAATCACATTGTACTAAATCAACAAGTTTTGTAGTTACAAGGTGTAGTGTGTGCACCTGGCACGTAGCTGTACTAATTAGGTCGGCCCTCCCCCAGGTGCCTAGTCCCCCAGTCCCCCAATCATCAGTCCCTCACTCCACTAGTTCGGGGCAAGCGATTGACCCCTCACTGAACTCACTACACCCGATAATTACTGTTTTCTTATACTTTGATTCATAACTTTTGCTATAGCTGTAGTCACAAATAACTAACTTTGTTTATCTTTATTAGAATAAAATAAAGTCTATTTTTCAAGGCAGCAACATTTTAATGTGATTTTAAGAATTCATCTAAAAAGTTATTCCCCATTACAATAACATTGTAATAAAAATTGTGGCATACATAAAGAATATAGCAATTTATTCCAAGCATTATAAATATGCTTCAGTTGCGGGCATAAATTGTATTCCGTGTTATATTCATATTGCCTTTTTGTCGCGCAAAAGTTGTTACATTCTCAATTCACGCTGTAACGTCGCCGATGTTACACAAAGGAGTATGTAGGCGGTGATATGACACGCATCTCGTCTCCGAGCCGCCATTCCATGAATGTGGCAAGTGAAGATAAAATATTTAAACAGATATAAACCATTTTTACAATTACTTAAATGGATTATTAGAATATTTTACTATTGTTTTATTTACGCAACACGCGTGGGTTCTTTGAATTACGTATAATAATTCTATTAAAAAGTGTTATTTAATTTTTTTTCTGTCTAAAATTAATGAATTGTAATTCTAAATTAGAGCAGTAAAAAGAGAATATTAATAATCCTTTAAGAAACGTCATTGAAATATTGTTGCTTCAGACAGAACTCCCGCCAAAATACAATAGTAAGTTTTTTTTTCAATGTAGTGCATAGTTTTCGTAAAGTTTGCAGCCGCACATAGTTTGGACTTACGCGTCGTAGACCGTGGCCCGAACTTGCCGTGTCTCATGCCATTTAAATATACATTTTGGTAAACACTTTATTTCATATTAATTATACTTTTATAACTGGATATAATAAAATTAATTTTGATAAGTTAAATATATAAACTGGTTTGTCAATGTAAGGTTAATCATTATTGTTGCGTAAATAAAGAAGATCTTGATTAAACATTTTATTATAATTTAATATAAGACCACTTCCATATCGCCGGACAGTTCGAGAGAGAGGGAGAGCGAGACAGACGACGTTTTCTATTACAGATAATGTAATTTACAGTTTAGAAATTTAGTATAATATAACAATAATAATTTCTGTATTTTCCATGTTCCGATTGCGTAATATATTTTTGAATATCTCACGTATTTTAATTAACACAAACGTTATTAAATTTCGTACGTACGTAGAAATCAATACAGTGGCGCAGTCAGATGATCCAATAATCCGGACGCTAGCAGAGCTCTGTACGTTGCGGGTTCGTTCATTTGAAACTGGAAATACTCGACACAAAATTGAATTACAAATTGAAACTAGCGCGACACTCCGCACCGGTATTGTTTTACATCTAAATGTCACGTGTTGCAGCTCGTAATCAATCATTCTATGCACAATTTTATTGGTTATAAATGATTGCAAATTTATTATCTATACGCACTGATCTCTGTAGATGGATAAGTCGTTGGATATTGATGAAAACTTTTACTTCGTTCCGACTTCAATACACCCGTTGATGTTACTGACAGTTCATTCTATTAGTTCGAATTTTCACCACCACTACAATCGCTGCCATCAGCGCCAAAATGGCGGAATCAAATAAGCACAAAATATCACGGCTTGTAGCTTGTTCATGTTTTCTCAGACGAGTTTGAGTGAGAGAGATAGGTAGAGAGAGAGAGAGAGTGAGGTAAATTGTTTTTTGTATTCAACACATGTCCCCGTGTCTCAGTCAAATAATTATTCAATGGAAGTGTAGCTGAGTTGTGACATCACGTAATCACGTTACACTGGTATCGAACCCAGTTACCGTGTGTCCGTGACACTGAGCTGACTCGCACGGTTTTAGGTCAGGGCGAATTATTAACGAATCTATCAAAGTACCGGCATTTGATTAGACATTTTTTTTTCTCTTATTCAGCTTTGAAAAAATTAAAAATCAAACCACGTTTTATTACTATTGTTAATGTCAATATTAAATTAAATTTGTTGCCTAGAAATAGAATTATGTCGAGGAGCGAATTGAAAATTTCCTTCAAGTAATTCTTAATTTACATTTTTTTTATTAATCCTCGTCCTTTCCTTGAATTTTAATTCTCGTTATATTTATGTTTCCTCAGCGATAATATTTATATCTTAATCAAGAGAAGAGAAACCGGGCGCCGTTTGCAGTTAAATAGACTTTGTTTTAACGAGCGTTCCCCTGAAAGTCAACACATTTAGATGTAACCTAATTGTCCGTAACTATTTAAAAATAAATCTTTTAATGTTAACTTAAACAGTGTAAATACTCACCCCTTTGAAGATCCTGGTACCTCCACAATCATACTTGAGGGCCACCGAGGAGGTTTTAATTAGTAGAAATCACACATGAAAAAAATATATAACCTTGCCTTTCCCTTAAAACGCAGTGTAAACTCTGCACTAATACACACGGTCTATTAATGACCAAACAACTCTCGAGTGTACCAGTTAATGAATAAATCTTCAATGAAACTTCTAAAGCACAAATCTAGAGTTTAGTTGGAGTGGTAAAAGAAATATTAGTTAATTAACAAGAATTTAGTTATATAGCTGATATTTAAAAAAAACTCGCTTTGCTACATTTTCTGCATTGCGGCACGTAATTGGAACAATTTGAATAAGGTTTCTTAAAGCATCAAAAGATTCTTGTCGCTAGGAAGTGAGCAGGTGTCCCCGCGGGAGGCAGCCTGCGCCAAGAACTTGTTACTTCGCTTTCTCAATGATGCGAGCTGCTGCAAATTCTTGTTTCAGCTCTTTATTTTCTTTAATTCGTTTGTTTTAGTTTTTTTATTCTTTTTTAACAAAATTTTTGATTCACGTTTCTCATTTTGTTTACATATTTAATTAAGAAAATGTTACTTACGTCGTCTTTTACTATGTTCGATATAATTAAATGTTTTATAGTTTTATAAAAGTTGAATCCAACTTAATATTCACGAGCTTCGAAGTACATTGCAACGAAAAGATAAAGCTTTGCAAAGCGGAAAGATTTACGCTAGTCTTTTGTAAAGAGAGCGAACAACTGCAGCGCAATTAAAATGCTTTAAGAAAACTTTTGCATAAAAAACGATATTAAGAAATAATGAAGAACCGATCGCAGGCGCTTTCAGGAATTTACAAAGCAAAGCGTCTAAAGTAAGCTTTCGAGTTAGTAAGAATGTGCTACTTTACAAGTTTCATTGCTGGCAAATAACTTAGAAAATCTCGACCTGGTATTTTTGTTCCAATTGTTAATTACTATTTCGACACGCCGCACTTTGGTGAAGGAACTCATTGCGTTGGATAATTGTTAATATTACTATATATATAACTACTCTTCTATCAGTAACAGTACCATTTTAATATACTGTATCTTACTAAACGAAATAGACCATTTCCTAATATACTTCAATTGATTTGTATGTAAAAAAAATGTTGATTATTGCCAAAAGTTATTGATTGTTACTGACAATGTTTGACTGGCCTAGTGACCTGTAATAATAGAGGCTCTGAGCCCTTTCATGGTGATTTATAGTGAGCTACTGATGACGTCAATGTTAATTATTAAAAATGTTTTATCGTTACAGAATCAGAGTGTTGACAGTATGAGTAATACATCCGTTTCGACAGAACAAACCCACAATTAAATAAGTCAAGGGCTTTTCAAATCTCATATCAAAGCAGAATCATTTACCAATAATTATTTAATAGGTTAAGAAAGATTGTTCTCGGTGTCTTGACGGTCGGTAGATGTCCCTGCAGAACAAATGTTCCCCCATAATAAAATAATTTTCTTCTACCCAACTAATTTGGTATGCGGCACGCGCACGACGCATTAATCTGGAAGCTTCTATTTAATTTAATAACACCGCTGGGAAACTGTTCCGGTTTTGATATTAAATTGGATTCATCTTGGAGAATGGATTCTAGTGTTTTGAGAGCATTGTAGTCATATAGATATAACCCATAGAAACTTAATCCAGGACACAAGAGTAAGTTGAAAAAACGATCTCTGCCGGTTTTTTCTTGGAGTAAATTCGACTCTCTATTGTCTAATGTACGTCAAACTTTTATGAAACGCTCCTTCTAAAGTTCTTTAGGCTGTTTGAACCACCAGTAGCCTAATAAATAAGAGTACAGATTTCAAATCACGAGGTGGAGAGGCCGCACCCTGCCTACTCGACTATCGTAATCATATCCTTTTTTTTCTACCCTGGGAAATGCATTTCCGCATCCCCTCCGTTTCCGGAGGTGTATGTGGGAATCACCGGAATACCCACTAAAACCCAGCGATGTTCCTTCGCATCGCCTTTTGGCCGGGCCACGCGAACACTTTCGCAATTTTCCGTGACCCAGCCGACGCCGTCCACATCGGCGGACCCACCTTAGAGGGCCGATAGAAGCTCCGTATTTCCTAAAAGGCGCACCATGGTACATTGTGGTGCGCCTTCCGCTTCAAGAGGACTGTAATCATATCCTAGCACAAGTCAACTTAGTTGGAGTGGTACAAGAAATATTAGTGAATTAACAAAAAAAATTGCTACTAAAAAATTGGTATTTTCTTTTTATCCGATTGACATGAAGTTAATGTTTATCACTGGTACTATGTTTTACTTTGAATATGAGTACGTCCATCTCATACTATGTTACTTAGACTGTTAAATAATGAGCAAAGTCTATCATTCTATTTAATGAATTCTATTACAAATGTGTTTTCCTTCACAAACAGAATATTTACCTTGACGAGGAAAACATTTTGATTGCTTAAAACGTTTCTCTCGTTCTTTGTAATTTGTTGAGTGATTTTGATTAATTAGTCTGAGTGGCGTGGAGTGGCGAGATTATTTTCTGTTTGCTTTATTTAGGCCTATAATTTTGTATGCTTAGATATTCTGATGATAGGTTACTGGGTCATGTTTTGTAAGTGATATGTGTTGCCGACACAAATAACTGTCAACTTTGTAGTTCTGGACAAGTGAATGTAGTTAAGAAATTATCCTCAAATTGCCGTTATCCTTACGGATGGTCGGCAGAGTATCTAATACTTTCCATATTCTGTTAAAGGTAGTTAACAAATGAAGACAGTTAAAAATATGAAATTTTCTTCTTTCATTCCTTCACTTCACGTTGTATTAGCCACTACTGCTTCTCTTCCTTACATCTCTATCAGCTTCATATCTGAATAAAATTCTACATTCCCTTCTTACTTATTCTCTTTCACACAATCCATCCTTACTCCTTTTTTTCTCTCGCATTAGTAATAATTGTTGACTTTACTTTAGGTAATATACACGACTTAGAAACTTCTTCTTTGCACATAAATCAGCAAGATCGTATGAATTCCAAACAAGTTCAATCCCGTGACAAATTTCAGAGTCGCTTGCCAAATGGCTTGCATTCCGCGCATCCGCGCCTCTTTGTCAAACTGTACGTGCAGATGTATGTTTGTCTAATGTGATACTAGGTTTTATATTTTTCTTGGTACAACATATATTTAGGTAGTCACAGAAACAAACATCGACGATGAAGCTTTTAAGTATCGTGCTGTACGGAGAATGTTTTATAGTCGGCGCCACACCGTCTCCTCGTACCCTTGCTCTATTGGGATCAGGAACTTTAGGTACTAAATTTTTTGTTTCTTTATTAAATTGTCTTTCAAAATTTACAAAATCACTGTATGTTGAATTACGACGAGGAAGGTCCGAAAATCATTAGGAAAAGAATTAGTTCGATAGTCAAATAAAAGTTATTTGTGAAGGCAGATTACAACCGGTCGAGCTTCACCTTTGCAGTTCTTGGCTTAGCAACAACAGTATTATAATAAACAATATTTAGATTCTTAGTCTATTATCATTCGATTCTCTTCTGTTGAAGTCATCGAATGCTTGTTTATTTATTTTTTTTAAAAAAAAACGTCGTCATCGGCCTTTGCTTGCCCATCTCATAGGCCTTCCTCAAGGCCTTCTAAAAATGTATTTCCCTTTTTATAGACTTTTTTCTTTCCAATTTCGTCTTTAATATCACATATCAGTTATATCGATTCAAATATTTCCAATTCAATTGAAGCTGCAGTAAGAATTCTATATTCTAAGAGCGGAACATGTAACGTCTACGAGGCGGAAATATTTTGCATAACTTTGTTAATAATTTCGCTGGCGTGCAGCGTGTTTGTACGAGCGTCTGTCGAATACATACATCGATATCTGTCGGCTTGTGTTTGGTAGATTTAGTTTATTTTAGTACCAAAAACCAAAGAGCTCTTTGAGTTCCTTCTATATTGGTGAAGCGTGGTCTGTGGCATATCTGGGTTTTGACTAGTTTCTGATGTAACTCGGATCTGTGGCTTATTTCTTGGTTTTCTTTGGAATGTTTTGTTCCTTTCTTAATTATGAATAATTATTGATCTGGTCCGTTTTGATAGCCGTTAACAGATTCCTGTTGTGTGAATGGCTATAAAGGAAGAAGAATACCGAAGAAGGTGTGGATGGATTGCGTGAAAGAGGATATGCGTAGAAAGTGTGTGACTTCAGATATGAGCCGACAAAGATGTATGGAAGAGTTGTACATACTCTGCCGACCTTCCATAGGGAAAAGGGGAGGTTGATGATGAAACGCATTATCCCTATTTTGATTTTCTCATCTTTTTTATTATAATCTTTCGTACCTTACAACAAGATTGCCCGATTGATATTTTAAAACCAGTTAATAAAACTGTCGTTTTTTATCGTTGGAATTTCCAAGCGATATTCGTGGGCACCAGCGGGATCCGGCGGTGTCACGTAGCGTGACAAATGTCCCCCGGATAGCTAAATAATAACCTTACCTTACCTGTGCCTTTTAGATATTCCCCTCGTGTAAAGACATCGTTTCAGCGATGGTCAAATTGAATTACGTTGCGAACACCGGGCTACGCGGTTTTGTTGATACTGTAAGTGATAAATAGGATTATGTATAATGCAGTGGTGTTATGGGTTTAAAGGTGGATATCAAATTGTTATTTCCAGTAACACTAATCGATCATCTTATTTAGAATACAAATGATTGGTACAGTTACGTATAGTTGGCTGTTGCTAGGTGACTTTGTCCTCGGGGATTTAAAAAAAATGCGAAGTACCCTGATGTGTTGTTCCAGACAGTAATCTATCAGTAAGATATTTCGTAACATTTATGAATCTCTTAATTTTGTACCTTTACTTACAATCAAAGTTGTTCAGCCGTGAAATGAGCAAACTATTCACACATTAAATATTAACCCGGCTACCGTGACAAAAGAGAATTAACTTCTTGCCATAATGAAAATGTTCCCGTTTACGTTCGTTTGATTACTACAGTGTAGTTAAAATGAAACACGTTAAATAAATACTAAGTCAGGTTTTTAATTATTTCATTTAAACAAAAATAAAAAGTTGAAGTCAATGATTTATCTCTCGGTTCAGACTTGTATGATAGGAAGCGATTGCTTCTTGTAAAATGCTCACACAGCTTCGGTAGGATCTGAAGTGGGCAATTGGAGTGTGAGACAATACTGAAAACTGTACAGTTTAACTGATAGTTACAACTGTGCTTATATGTAGCTGATTTCTGTCGGTCTAAAAATTGTTTAGTTTATTTTTAGTTCTGTCGTTTGACTAGAATAGGGCGAGAAAGAACACATCAATCTTTGAAATTGAATGACGAAGATGTTAACAGAATATATTTGAAGTCAATCCTAAAATCACTTAATATCAATTTCAATTCAATCCTAAACTAATAATCTATCTACGGACGTTAGGAGCAACAAAGGGGCAGCGTTCCAGTAATCCTATTGTACAGCGAAAGGCGAATGCATCTAACTGCATACTCTTTGACATTAACTCTCCTAACTTGAGACTGATGTCTTACTTATAATACTGTTCATTGTAACATGAAAATGATTACAATTTGTTACCTTTTTATCAGAACGTTAATATCTTAATGCTGTACTCAGAGTCATTACTAAACTAGACGAAATAAATCATAAAAATTTATAGATATATCTGAACTCACACACTTCAAACGCATATGCGCTTTTACACAATCCATCCACGCCTTCTTCGGTCTTCCTCCACCTCTGTAGCCATCAACATTTAACCTTCTTTTTTATATGTATATATGAATTTATATATTTCTTACCTTTAAAGATATATGTAACAAGTCAACACACATTGTTATATTTGAAAGGAAGATTTTGATACGACGTAATGCTTTTTACACTATATACAGTGAAAGCAATTTCCCGCCAATCACCTTTCTGCAAGAGATAATTGGTAGACACAAAAATGAAACGCTCGCTCGACTTGCTGACTGCAAACCTCGTTATAGCTCCTTGTCAGACAATTTGCAGCGTCAGTGCTGCAGTAGCGCCCTCTATACAGCAAAATGAAAAACATTTTGTATCCAACAACGGATTAATGTGGTTCATGAATTTCACTTTTTATAACCACTCTAGTTTCGTAATCTTTTATTAAATGTTGTACGTGTATGATTAATACTAAGTTAAGAAAATCCTTTTTTCTTTTTTTAGTAATTTTTAACCTTTCTTTGTTTTCTTTTATAATCACCGCCAATCGTTTCAAAGTCTACGGAGCATTGCTGAATGCCGTAAGCATTAATAGCGAATGGTAAAGCAATATTTGAATTTCAATAAATGTTCAATTCTTTAAAACATTTCTTTTTTAGTTTTATAAGATTGATAAAACTTTTTTTTAAAAAAGGAATACCTTGAGTAATTAAGGCGTACGAAGAAAAGAAACAAGCAATACACGTACTTAACATAAAAAAAAGATGTTTACAAAAGTATCTTTATTCTAGTTAGTTTACAATATGCCCCATTTAACATAGTCATTAACAATGCCGTTCAGTCTGTCCACGGCGAGAGGGCTAGGACGCACCAGGATGTCTTTAAAGCTGCCGCTCTGTAGGCTAGGCGCCTCATCCGCAGACACCATCATCAGAGGCACCGTCAACATGCTCAAGATCAGTCCGTAAGGCTCGATCTGTTTAAAAATACATTCATTGTTCAAAGCCTTATCTGTATATACCACAGCCTCCCTAGAATATCTTAAAAATAAGTGAGTCTTACCTCCTTAACATCTAAGTCAAAGTCCTCCTTGGGGTAAGTACTGCTAGGATCCTCGCCCAGCCTGGTGAAGGCGGCGGTCAACTCAGCATGGTAATGATCGAGGAGCTGGTGGTAATGCTTCCCGCGGAACTCCTCGTCGGAGCCGGTGAAGATGAAGTACATGAGGTCGGTGATTGGGTTCGATAAGTTGAGGAGTTGGAAATCAAGAACCACGAGCTCCAATTTTCCATCCTGAAAAATACCAAGTACGTATCGTGGTTGAGACTTGTGTGAAGCGTTTGTCAGTTCGTTGTACTGTGAAAAAGATTACAACTATATGAATTTTAATCTTATCTCGAAGCGGATGTTGCTGGCTCCTAAATAACATTTTATATTGTCAGCTGGAATGCATCATTTGATATATAAAATAGCTTACCCCTCGTACTCTATGCATGCAGTTGCTTGTCCTGAAATCTCCATGCCCAATAACTGGCTGGTGTAGAGGCCTGCTGAAGTGGTCGAAGGGGAAGCCCTGAGCGGCCATTATGAAGGCCACTAGCCTGCTTTTGTGCTCTTCTTTAACAATTTCAAGCATCATTTTAGCGCTAGCTTCCATCATAGGTTTCATCCCATCGAATGCTTTTTCGTCAATCGTCATTTTTTTCTTTATAAGTTCGAAGTCCTCAGGCTTCTGCTTATTCAATGCGATAGATAGCGCGTGGAATTTAGCGAGTTCCCGAACCGCCGCTGCCGCGTACTCCCAGTCGAACACCTGATGTCTGTCGTATGTCTTGTAACCTTTTGGAGATGCGTCTTCAAGGACAAGGATGTCTTTTAAGTGTTCCCTCTTGCATCCATAAAACTTAACAGTCTGCAGCCGGTGTTCATCTGGCACTTTGTGTTCTTCTTCCATATCTCGATACCTCTTCAGCAAGTCGGTGTAGAAGAATATTTCCGTTTCGAACATGTTATCGAACACCGTCTGCACGCGTACCTCCTCATTGAGTATAGCGATTTTGGCGAAAAGGTTAAGATCGTTTCTTCCAGGCGCGGTGAGGGTTATGTTGTAAAGTTGAGATGTGTAGTTCGCTCCTTCCGTTGAGAATGAATCAAGTTTGATATCACAGCCCTTGTATCCGTGTTCGGCTGCGATTGTCTCTAATAATTCGTTTAATAATTCTTCACCGTGTGTCATGTTGACCGTCTTGACCGCGCCGAGTCTGATACAAAAACAATTGCTGAGCTCGTGATATCGCAGTTATATTACGACGGAACTACTCATAGATAGATATAGTTAACAAATTACGTAATAATTATCATTAAGTAGGGGAATATTTTACGCATCAATTTATTTTTATTATAAAAGATAAGACTCGATACTATAATTTTGTTTCTTGATACACTTAAATGTTTGCTAATAAACCTGATTAAAATATGTTTAATTAATTTCTATTAACAACAATACAATTAAAAAAGTTAGTAACCTTAAACTGCAGCCAGGGACCCTCGCGGTGTTCTATCTTACAAACGAGAGTCGTTTCATATGCTTTGAGAAACGGAAACAATAATCAGTGGGACGAAGCTTTTGTTGGCTCGTCTCCTTATATGATAATAAAAAGTGCAAGTTAACGAAGTTATGATTTATATTAAAGGACATTTTGTAAAAAAAAAAAGATAGAATAAAGGAATCATAGCCTATCATCAATATCTCGGATTTCCAACTATGTACATTAATAGATTTGATAAAATTAGATATAGTATGATTCATACCGTATACCTACGGATTAAATTATTTTGCTTTGGTAACAGTAAATTATTAGATAACTGTATGACAAATTGTATGAATCAGTAATCTGTATCACTAATAATATGTTAATAACGTTTTTGTCTTTTGTGACAACAATAATACAAATGGAAAGTTTTTCATGTTTGTTAGAATGTATCTCTACAACGGCTTCATGGAACTGTATGAAATTTGACAATGATGTAGAACATGGCCCCGAGGAATGTACAACCTTCTTACTATTGTTTTTTTTTTTAATTTCAGACAGTCTGTCAATCTATTGAAGTCATTCGTTCATCACTGTAAACACATTTGTTATAAAATAATTCAGTCCAAGTTGACATAGTCTGCGTACTTTCCACTTTCTACATCTTTAGACTTTTTATACGCAAAGTTGAAACCAATTTGAATGGATTACAAACAAATGAAAGCTTTAAACTTGTTTTACAACTTCGCAGGCGCGCGCTCGTTTATCGTTTCGCTTTTGTTTCGGAAGTACTCTAGCTCGTACTGAGGTCGAGATGTGGATTTATGTCAAGGTGATTTCCTGAGAATTGTAATTGTTCCAAATACGAGATTGAGAAAAACTTTGTTTAATTACCTAAACAAACTAACGGGTTCAGCAGATTTAACAGATTTCCTTGCGTAGACCTGAAAAACTTTCATACGCTTTATGTTACACTTTCATATATTCGGTGTCTATCCGATGTCATTTTCCATACAACGTTACACAATGGTAATTTATCGAGATAGATGAATAAAGGCCGGTCCACAATGACCACAAATCGCCGACCGCACGATCGTGGCGTCCGCGTGAGTCGTACGTGCGGCGTTGAATGCTGGAGTGGATGTAATTAGTATTAACGAATGCACAGACCGACGTTGCGGTTGTCTGCAATTGATGTATTAGGTTTGAAGCTGTGCGCGAGGGGATAGACGGAATCATGTGGTATTTGAATTATTAAAAATATATACATATCTATTAAATGGATCCGGTGTTCCACCGCAGAAATATCTGTCTAAAAACTTCTGTAATTTTAACAGTATGCGAGAATTAATTACAAATGTTTTAGGGGAAGTAAACGAGAGTATAATGTACGTTTTACACAATGTTACACTGCTAAAAATTAAGGAAAACATTTAGGAATGTCTGATAATATCAACGGGAATAATTCTAGTGAATGAAGAAAGAAACAAGTTAAGAATGTTAACAGCGGTGTGAATGAGGTGCAATAGAAAACAGTCTTAAAGCTTTGTAACAAATGTAGTCTCGTGTCGTGTTCTTAATCTCCGCACTAAAGCCTCTTTCTATTAACAATACTAATCCTATCCGTTTTAAATCGTATTACAAGTTAACTCTGTTTTACGGTGACTTTGTGCTCAAGCTTTAAAGCTTCAAGGGAGCAGGTGTACGCTTTGAGCTTTTTAATAACTTGCCTTTGGTAAGTTAGCTAAGCAAGTGTAAGCAACTTTGAGAATTCTCTTTAAGTGTAGGTACAGTGACCCGCGCGTCTCTGGAGATGGAAAGTTTGAGAGTCGAGTTATTAAACTTGGTACAAAGTGGAGCGAGGCATCTTTGTGTTTCTCGTTTTAGGATTGTTTGTAGTCAGGTTGGTCCGAGCTATGCTCTTTGTTATATGAAGCTTTGCCATCTCTGTGGCTGGATGCAGCAAACACGGTTTAATTAACAATTGCTTACAATTTAACTGTACTAATTTGAAACAGAACTTAGTAAATATGCACAAACAAATTAGTTGATGGAAATATCATCTGTTTGTTTGTAACAAAACAGAATAGAGTAGGGACGTATAACAGGAACTTTTTTTTTTTCGGGAAATGAATACTTTCTGTGAATCTTTTTGCTCTGTATAAAAGTTTCTTTATTTCAATCCGGTCTTTCGTTCGTGTGCATTGGAACGGAAAGCGAAGAAATCTTGTGGATATCGTGGTTCTGTTATTTCTTATTGATGAAAAATAGAGCGAATCTTGACGTTTCCTCCGGGGAAATGCGTTCGGAATCGTGTACTTTTACATTCGGCCGTCTTATAAATAACACTAGTTTTAAAATGTTGGTAGTGCTTTAAATAAGTATAGGAAATAAAACACGAAGCAGTAATTATATTATGGAAAGAGTTTTAAAACAGCATTTTTCTTAATCCTTTCTTCTTATATTCTAGAAACATTTACAATAAATCAAAATTTGTCTTTACTATTGTTTTCTGCTAAAAACTGTTCTTTCGTTTATTTATTTACATTTTGCTTACCAAAACCAGTATGACTTAGTGTCCTTTAAGACGCCGAGCGTTTCTATTTTGCAAACGTCATTAACGCAGCTGTGGTCCCTTTCTCTCGTATAGTTTTCTCGCTTTAAAATAATCATTCAGTTCGGTATTACGTTATAAAAGTATGTCCAACTTGATTTATATGATTCATATCGCCAGTGAAATGATAAAAAGTTTTTTTTGTGAATTGCCTCACTTATCTTTTTTGGATTGATGCCAATATAACGTCAGATGTTTAAGGCACCTGTTGAGCTTAAGGAAAGATGAATTCGCACACAATCGAATGTCAAAGTAAATCGGAATCGACAGACGTAAAAATATATAAATTTGAGGCAAATATTGTGTGATATTTGATAGAATTGTGAAGACATGTAGGTTGTTTCTGTCTATGTTAATTATAGCAAAATTCAAGATTGCAGATTTGTTGTGTTCCTTCGCTCATCCCGGGGCCTACGTAAGTCGCATTGAAGGAGAGCCACCAAAGTTTTTATTATGTAAATAACATAATAAAAAACTTGACTTAAGGTCCTATATCCCCGTAGTGGGTCAGAGAGCGTCCGTAGTTCGTCGCCTAATCGCTCTGTCCTGAGTTCAGCGCTTGGTCTCGGGCTACGTCAAGGCGTTCGTTTTCATGTCAGCCGCCAATGAGCGCCGCCATGTTATATCATCCAGTATTAAAGAAGCGGTTAAATTCCTTCACAAAATGTATTTGTATACGGCACTTGTGTCTCGTAAGCAATACGAAAAGATTCTGCAATCTTTTAGGTGAGTCGTCATCGACGGATGTCGGTCGTCCGGCGGACGCTCTGAACATCACATCGCAGGGAACGCCCCATTTCCTCTCACCGCGCTCTTACTTCCTCTATTAACATTTTGCTTTACTATAACATTATCTGTTGCTTAAAAATATACGTTTCTATTCGATCTATTCTTCTAAAACATTTGTAAATGATATCACGATGTTTTACTTGTAGGAACATCGGAGATGTACATGTGAAATTTTTAAACATTCAATGTATTTGCTTTTATAAAATAGAATATAAACGTAAACAGCTAAAACTGAGGTAGAAACTGTACAGAATTTTTCATTTACGTTAAAAACGCAAGCTTTCTTTTTTAAGAAAATTTCGCAATGCGGCTTACCCTTGCCTTTTTATTAGTCCACTATCATAAATTGTCTGTGAACATAAATAGTTTTTTTTTTTATTTAGAACATACATACAATTATGCATAAATGAAAAGTGCCTCTAAGCGCATTACTGGTTTGTCTAGGTAAGTAAAGTCTACGTAAGTAAGGTAGATACGATACATGTTTTTTTAAACTTAGTGAGGATGCTTATATCCACATATACAGGGGGCTGCATAAAATTTTTAATAGATTTAATTAACTTAATGTTTAATATAATTAGTAGTAGAAAAGTAATGGTTATTAGTACTGTTTTCTTTTTGTCATAAGAAAAGGGAAACAAACGAGCCGTGGATCGCCTAAAATTAATTGATCCGACGCCCATGGACATCAGCAACACCAGAGGAGTCGCAGACGTGTTGTCGGCCTTTAATGGAGACGTTTTTATATAATTACGTCAATACGAAGTTGCTTGTCTCTAAAAGTATTATTTTATCGCAGAGTTAGAAATACATTAAGAATTTTCATTCAAACTATTTTTTTTAATACGTTCCATTTTACAATACTCCATTTCCGCTATTGAGGTCAATATGCGGAGTTTAAATGTGTTAGGAAGACTATGTTGAATTGAAGAGTTAATTAATATAAGTTTTATTGAGTGCCTCGAGATTCACGGATTGATAATGCGCAGCGCAGATGAAACAATTCATACTGAAAATAGTAAAACGTTTACCAAGGGAGTCAATATGTTTAGAGTAGGGTAGCTAAGCTACGGGTTTGTTTAAATAACCAATAAAAGGTTGTATGAAATATTGGAATTTAGTAATGTAAAAAAATTTTTTTTATATGAAATATTAGCAGAATTTAGTTAATTTACTAATATTTCTTTTACCACTCCAACTAAGCTAGGATTGTGCTAGGACATGGTTTATAATAGTCGAATGGCGTGATTAGAACTCTGGACTACGTGGTCGGAAATCCGTACCCTTAGCCCGTTCACTCCGGCACCAATTTTTGTGTAATTTCCGTCCCTGCGGTACGAGGTTTTATCGACCCGCTCCGTGACGAGTAGTAGTTAATGCAACTCACGGTCCTTTAGACCCCACCTCCCTTAACAAAGTTATGCCCTTCACACCATAAAGAATTGCACGTTTCTCCTTGCCGCACCACAGGGAAGTTGCATTAGGGATGAATTAGACCTCGTTACGCAGCGAACGTGTTAACATTTAGGCTATTGGCGCATCGTATTATATTATTTAAGGTTTGAATTGCCGTACCACTTACAAAACTTATCATCTCTTTTGTTTATGAGTTGCTGTTTTTATGGCTTTGTTGTTTCATACGTAAAGGTCCGTCATTCCTGGAACAGAGGGAGCCACTTGAAGCAGATTTCTGTGTATGAAATGAGCACTAAATGTTTCGTATAGTACTAAATAAGGGCTCTGAGTGAGTTACTACTTTTTATGTGTATATACAGTAATTTGCAGCTTCCCAATGTCTCGTAAAATATAATCAACGTCTTTTGGGAAGATTGAATAGAGTTTAATGATGCTTAAGTCGGTCCCTCCATTACTCAACATCGTAGAGATTGCGAGACGCCTTTTCTTGAATCAAAGTGATTATACGCAGTGAGTAGGCTTAAGGCTCGACCCACGCTGCTTGTTTCATCGAATACTGTACAGTTGTCACCTTTTTTTTTGGTGACGATACGGAAATCTGCCGTGATACATTGCTATCTGGGGAATACAGGGTTGCGTAGGATTTGACCCAGTAAAATTCCATCTTCAAATGCGACTAAGAAGGGTTTCGGGATCTCCAAGAAAGCACCGGAACCTGGAACCTAGAGACTGTTATATATTCTACTAATGTTATAAATACGGAGGTCTCTCCCGAACAATTTTATAGATCGGGATGAAATTTTGAAGAACACATAGTCTTTTAGTTTTTTTTTAATGTGGTAGAGATTTAGAAAACAATGTAAAGGTATTGAGGAGATAAAGCCTGACACGAATTCACGTATTTTTTTCAATCATTGAAGTTTAAATGTAACACTAAAATAATACATGTCGGTTGAGCGATAGAGCCTGTCGTAGTTTGCTCTGTGCGCAGGCACCGGAGCCTTTCTTTAAGATTGAAGGGAGTAGATTACTGTGTATATTTAAAATAAACGCAAAGTTTACATAGACTGAGATCGAAAGTGTTGGTAGGCGATTGTCTTGCCGAGGGATTTTCGTGTTGCTTCCACGACGTGATGTTCTCGTGAATTTCCTCACACATTGCGATTTCAATTTTCTAACCGAACGGCGTCGTCACGTTTCGACGTTTATCTCTTTTACACAAAAAATATGCTGAAATTGTCTGATGTAACGTCGAGCTTGGGAATATTTTATATTTACTAAGCACATCCTTTCAGTCTAGATTGTTTATGGTTGAACTGAATTATCTACTTCGATTATTTTATGAAAATTCGGTGTAGGTAACAACTAGTTTCAAGTCCATTGACGGTCCTTCAGAGTTACTAAACTAGGAGGTTTTATTCGATTTGGCGTCTTCTTCTCCCATAGAGGCCTTTTAATCAATATCCACTCAAACGTTTTGTCACTCGCTTCTTCATCATGTCACCCTTTTCTCTATTCATTCATCCTAAAATGGATATACCACAAAAAAATGATCAATCCCAAGACAGTCTGAAAAAAAATAGAATGCTTTTCAATTCCTACAAGTAAGACAAATGAGTGTTCATGTCTTACTAAATCCAGTTGCATTTGTACTGTACTAGGAGGATTGCACAATTTGTCAGTAGCATCGCCACTACGGCCGCATACGATTTATTACTTCGTTAGAACCTCCGAGTCCGTGGAGTACAAGTGATTGCTACCTTAATGTTCTTTCATTTTTCAGTTAATGTTGATGTCTGGGTTGTGTAGTGTTTTGTTATGATCATTTGTTCAGGCATTAGATAACAAATAGGACATATTCTTTAGTATTTAACTACGTTTCGGTATGTAAAATAATATATATATTTGTTTTTTTTTTTCTATAACAATAGAAGTCAAAAGTGCGGCGGGATCACAAACGTGGTCGTCGACGCCCATAGACTTCGGCAACTCTAGGAGCAGATGCGTTGCCGGCCTTTGAGAAAGAGATACGCTCGCTTCTTGAAGGACCCTCAGTCGTACTGGTTTGGAAATACCGCCGAGGACGGGCCGTTCCACAACTCGGCGGCGCGTGGCAAAATGACGTGAGAAACGCAGTTGGTGCGGATGGCACCGGTCGGTCTAATTATGATAATTGTGATAATTTAATTAGGATTATTAATCTTTTATTATTTAACTAAAACTTCACTGAATGGATACTTTCTTCAAGCAATATTTTATTATTAAATCAATTGTATTTTATATAGTAAATCGAAATTAATAATATCCGCATTTACGCAAAATAAAAAGTGCGCAGTGTGAAATAAGGCGGTAAATTTTCTCTATCGCCATCCAGTCGGCGCAATCTGCCGCGAACAATCTGCCTTCACGTGGCTGCAGGGCGTGCAAATTGTAAGCAATAGCGATTTTAATATAACTACAAGTGGCCTATTGGATATACCTAACGTCTATAATCAAAGATGTTGTATAAAATAGCTTTATGACCTTCAATTCCTTTAACTGTGTCTTTCATTTTCATTCGTTAACGTTATTTCTTTAAATGTTTTTTTTTATTGTTTTTGTACATATCAGCAGATTTTTGTTAGTATAGTAATTGGCATATATATATTTATATATATCTATTTTGTTCTTTAATGTAATTGTGATTTTGGTAATAGCTTTTGTATATGTATGCTGTATGCTTGTCTTAATAAATAAATAAATATTTTTTTTACCAGTCCAATTAAGTTCTAAGCTTGTACTAGTGTATAGTTTAGAATAATCGATTGGCGGGATTTGTATTTTCGACCACGTGATCGGAAATAACCCTTAACCAGTATTGGCGAGTATTGTCACATCATTTGTAGGTAGGCTTATAAGTAACCTGTAACTTACACCGTAAACAAATTATCTATTTTATTATGAAGTAAAAGTTATTCAGCGGTTTACTTGACGCGAGTAGAGCCGTTTTCCTCAATACGTTAGAAAATTTCTCATCTAAACCTCCGTTGTTTATGAGACAATGTTTGAACGAAGACGTGAGATACTTTGAGCCTCATAACCGTTGGCTTCCGCTGCCGAAATACTATACAAAATATGTTGTTTTTATAAGGAGAATGGGAGATATAACGCACCACACATTTTTAAATTATTAATATAGATGACTTATGAGATACGAGTAAATACTTTTTTTTATGTCAAGCTGATAATAAAAGTAAATTTGGATGGATGGATGTATGGATTTTGTTAGTAGGTAAATTCAAAAGGGCATAGATGTAGAACGTAGTCAGGAAGTACTAATATTTTATTTCGTGCAGATGATGTCCCAAGTAAAAGTTCGTGTTGAATTTCACAATGTCCATTTTTTTTCTTTAATAAATATATCAAGAAATACAACGACAGTGACCTCAGATTTCGTGAGGGTGCAATTTCTCAAATCTGCGAGCGCTTTCATCGCTTGCGACACTTCACACACCATTTACGTTTACGCATGAACAATGTAAGAAAGCGCTCGCCGCTCGCGCACTCTCAAAGTTAATCGGCTTGATGTTAAAGCTGGTGGAAAGGCTATATTTCATATTGTACGATTTACATCACCTTTGTTTTATAACACGACTTTTATTTACAGTGCCCTATACACATATAGTCTTAATAACGCTAACTGCCTGTTAATAGATTGATTTGAAATGTATGATGTAATAGACCGTTTATACTAGGACGATGGATTACACTTTAAACTATAATTTATATAAAGAACATAAAATAACGAACAACAAGCGTGATATTGTCACTCTGTCAAAGCCGTGTCAAAAGTAACCTCATTCACCAGTCATAGACTACCAGGACAGACTCAGTAACTTTTAAGAATGTAGATTTTCCATACATAATAGTAGATTTTTGTTAATTTACTAATATTTCTTTAACTATTCCTAGTAAGCTTGAAAAAGCTAGTGTTAGGATATGGTTCACGACAATAGTCGAATGGTGGGATAGGGATTCGAACCCACAACGGATAGACGTTCGGATACGGATAGTCCGTATCATTAACCATTAGGCTATTGGCGATTAACAGAATGTAGTAACTATTGCTCTTAAGTGGCTTGCAATCGTATGTTGCGATGTCGATAGGTTATATAAACAAAATACGTAATTTCTTTACAGGCTGAATATTTTATCGTATATTAATTTGACAGATATTAATAGAGCTTTGGTTGGATCTTATAGCTTTTGATTTATACTTTAATCTAAATATTTGTTGTGTTTGATTAACATGGGCATCACAAAGCTTAAATAATTTATCATCAATCCATTATAAGGCCAATTCCTGGAAGAAATAGTCTAAAGTCATTAAGTGTCATCTTTAGTGTAACTTACACATGCTAAGTGGATACATTATCAATCTGAGTACAGCATCTTTGATATTAAAACTTTTTAAATATAGATGGAGTAGCAAAAGGCGGTGAGATAGATTCATTACGCGAAGACCCCGCGGCCGCTCCGCGCCGCTTGTGTTGCCGACGTGTGGGCCGCGAACAGGCGTATAACATAAACCGCTTGATGTTCAATTTTAATATGTAACTTTTGTATTTCCAGGTAATAACTAGCAACCGCCTTTGTGCCGGCACACCGGCGAGAAATGTTTTAATGAGAATCATTTTAACTTTGATATTCACGTAATAACATCAAACGCTACTGTTAAAACGACTTTTAAGAACGACGTTTATATTTAACGAGCTTTTAACTTTGTCTTGAATAATTAATCATTATATTTTCTATCTTTTATCTACCCTTCTAAGCACCATATTAAATGATATTATAATTTTGACTGCGAAGAATTAAAACTTCGAAGTTTCAAATCAAATTGGTTAAAATTTCGTAATATTACGAAATAAACATGTATTTACCTAAATATAACACCTGACTGTTTACCTATGTAAGGTATGTTTTTGGCATATCAAAACATTAAATATAGACCTCAAATTGTTCGAATAAGCTCACCTTTTAAACACGTTATTGCTAGACGTATGTAAATTTTTTCTCATACTAACACTTTTCATTGTTGTTACCGCCTATCGTTTGGCCCTTTTCGTTTAAAAAAATGACTTAATGACTTTGACCACAGTGACATGTATCCTAAGTTAAACCTTAACAAAGGAAAATGTTAAAAATAACGTAATTTACAAAAAAAATATTTCGAGTAAATGCTGTAGGTAAGAGCTAACAATAAATACGTTTTAAACGGTCTACGGCGCGGCAGAGTTTGCCCCATTTGAAGTTACGTCGTATTTCCTTGTTAAGGATCCCAGTCGGCGCGAGTGCCTTCTAAAATAGGCCAACAGGCCTCAGCAATAACTGTATATATCACTTTATACCGTTTAGCTACGGACGCGTTTTACTTGAAAGTTTACATTTATATATTTCTTACAATGGTAGTATAACTGAAAAGAAATTAAACGATATATGTGGAGTCAACTAACCCGCACAAGTCTAGATAGACTATAGACCTAGTCATCATTTGTGTGAGTTCCGAGCTCCGCAGTGGAACTGATACGGTTGACTGCGAATGTTACTGCGAAGTTGAGTAATTAGTAGCTAACCTAAGAACGTGTGGATGGATTGTGTAAAAGATATGCTTAAGAAGTGTGTGGATTCAGATGTGACTCCTGATAGTGATGTTTGTAAGAGTACACACTGTGCCGATACTGTTTAGGCAAGGTGTAATAATGTCGTAAATAGATGAAGGTCGTGGGGATAAATGCCTTACACATGTCCAATAATTTTCTCGGATTTCATGGAATTTAGATCGGTATTTTAAGAACCCTCGGTATCCCTATTAATACAAACCGCCTAAAGCCACAGAGTTCTTCGCAACAATATACAAAGTAGTATCAAACTATCAGTAGCAAATTTCTAAACTACGAAACAAATTTAGTCTGCGTACCGCCTCGGGCAATTCTTAAAAGGGAAGCCTTCAACCGCAAGCACCTCGGGACTTACCCTCCGTAAATCTAAACACAATGTTGGCATTGTATGATTTTAACCTTGGTAATTTTTTAAAGTACGTTTTTTATCTTGAGTAGTGATAAGTTGATAGACACAATTTAGCAGCAACTGGAAACAACAAACATTTTGTCGTTTATAAATAAAATTATGCAATGATTTATTTCACACTGCTAGGGTACAACTTCACCATCAGCATATGTTTGCCCTCTGATGGAACTATGTGTACAGTATGCCGTCCTCCATCCGGCCGTCCGCACTAAGTCGTCAGTCCACCTGGAGGGAGAACGACCCACTAATGGTAAGGTTGGGCTTTGGAAGAGATAGATGGATTATATGAGTGGTGACATGGTTCAGAAGAGAGTGACGACTGAGAATACCAGGTGCGTTGACCCTGTGATTGGTATGAGGACAAGATAATGGTTAAAGGTCATCACGCATTCGTCAACTCCATGTGGTATCGTTTAACACGTTCACACATGTCTTCATTCCGCTCAGACGACGGCGAGGCTGTGTCGAGTAGACGAATAGCTGACGAATGCTATGACAAGTATGTTATTCATAACAAGTTTTGTTCTAAATATAGAACAATAAATCTGACAGTGTCCTTTGTTAAACTTAAATGAGAATAACCCGTTGTATAATTAGAGAACAATAGAACCTCCGTTGTTATATTCACAGCCACGGAGAGGGTGTTAATCTTAAGTACAACTTCAGTCTTACTTAAAATAAGTTGTTTATTACACAAAGCTTTCACTTAAAATTGTTGTTGTATTAAATTATCTTTGTTTTGCATTATGTATTGTTTATTCAATTTTTTTAGTTAAACATTAGCAGATTTTTGTTAATTTGCTAAAATTGCTTTTACCAATCCAATTAAGCTATAAGCTTGTGCAACGATATAGTTTACCATAGTCATCATCATCAGCCCCTGTGTGCCCACTGTTGGACATAGGCCTTCCACAATGTCCTTAGAATAGTTGCATGGCGGAATTCGAACTCTCGACCACTTAATCGGAAATCAGTAGTACCCATAACTAGTTGACTATTGGCGCTTCTTGTCATATACATTGTTTATATTTTTATTATAAAATCGAGGTTATATTTTACGGTTTGAATGACAAATGTTAAAATCTGCTGTCATCCATTTTGAGTGCAAAATATATTTTTTTCTGCGGCACTTAAAAGCGGCCATTGCAGTACTGACGTTTTATTTGTTAGCTGAGGACGATTTTAGTCTGTCGTTAAAGCATGTAATGTGCACATACGCTGAGTTCAGCGCGCTTTCAACGTTAGCACAAACAATATTCATGTTTCAGCTGAAATTTTACTAACTAAACTTATTTATATATGAACAATTGAAAAAAAAAATGATAAAATTTTATCGAATTGATAAATGTTTTGTGTATTATTTCAATTTGTAATAGAGCGGTTTTTTGTAATGATTGAAAATACCAACGTGATAGGCAACGAGTGACAGATTCTGCTTAAAATTTTCGACGGAAAGTTCTTGAAATGACCGCTCTGTAAACAAATGTATCCCTTAGTTGTCATGTCTATAGGTTCTATGATCTATGTTCTTCTTCCTACAACCGCCGAAAAACAACTAATATCACTGCATATAATAGTAAAGGTGAAATTTAGCTATAGGATTAAAAGTTACCGCTCTATTGCAAGTTAGGTACAGAAAAATGTACAGCGCACAAAAAGCGAGGCCGCGAGCGTGTAGTGCCGAGTCGACGTGACATTGTAGAGTCGTGTCTGTGTGAATATTCATGCGGCGACCGCGCTGCGCCAAACTTCATGTCTGCTTTGCTTTTTTGTAATTCTACCTAGTTAAAAAAACTACCATTCTCGATTTAAGGCTAGATAGCTTTCCGTTAATGAAATTAATAAAAGGTTTGTTCTTTTTTTTTAATTTATCGTGCTTTCCTTTCTGGTTTCCCAACATATTTGGGTCGGAATCTTTGCCACCTTTAATTTCGATTTTTTTATTAGACATTGTTGTCTAAATACTTTTAAAATAATGCATCATTGCTGGGGACGACTGCGCCATGTGTACCAAACGCTCAGGTACGTCTTATAATAGGGTAGGTAGGAAATAGGTTTGATAAACATTAGTTAAAATTTTACGTTTATTTCAAATTTAATTCGGGAAAGGGTATTGGTTTTTCCTGAGGAGAAGACACACAGAAAAGAGACATTTTAAGTGATTTAATATGTATAGTATTGTTTATCTTATCATCTTTAGCACTTGAGGACTAGTCATTATGATTTTTTTTTATATTTCCTATGTTTGATTTTTATGTACATAGTGCCGAATAAACGTACCTTTCTTTATTCTTTCAATTAAGTAATGGAGGCCGCCGGTGCCGCGCGGGCGCCGCTCGGGTTGCGTGCAATTTTTTAAGTTACCATTTTTAAAAGCATCGCTGTAATTGAGGACTCAGGAATGGCGGTGTGACCCGCGCGGGCTGTGGCCGCTCTCCGGTGTAATCTAAAAGTGTGTAAAGTGTAAGTAGTGTAAAATAAAAAAACATGGTTCGAGATGTACGAAATTCAATCTATATATATATACGTAAATATATAAAAGGAACGCATCAATGGATGGAACAATATCACTTTTTACTGCCATATCCTAAAAAGCCTTATTTGGACTACTACAAAAAACATTAGTGAATAAACTAAAGTCTACTATTATATTATTAAAAATAAAATTAAGGAAATATATTTTTATGTGTTTATTATTGCTCGGAGACAATCCTTATAAGAGAAAACATTTTTTTTAATAGTAACAATTATATAGGAATAGTCAGTCACGTTAACTTGTGTATTTAAAATTGAGAATAGCTGGTTGGTATTATTATTACACGTGTAAAAGGTTTCCTTTATCAATATTAACTTTAATCAACAAAGTAAACTTTACAAGCCAATGAAGTTATCTAATGTAACTTTAATTACATTGTAACAATATTATCATGTAAAATTCGTTGTCAAAATGTTTGAATAAGTGTTCAAACTTACCGAGATATGTTGAGAAAGTGGGTACGACGTTAGAGCGTAGGAGGCAGGTCGCCCACACGGGATGAGAGCTACAAGTTGTTACATCCATAGAGACGACTTTATAGAGCGGACATTAAAATATAAATGACTTATAAACCCCTACAGAATCTTACCTAATCCATTCTTCATTCTTAATTATCACATGTAACCTCTTTTTTTAATATCGGTCATTTTTTCTTAATTCACTAATATTTCTCGTAACCATTCTAGGTAAGCTTGTAAAAGCTTGTGTTAGGATATGGTTCCCAATAATAGAATGGCGTGATTCGAACCCACAACTGCTAGATCGTCGTACCTTGACTTATAGTCTATTGGCGTTTCGAATCTTACATCTTATAATTATAAATGCAAATGTATGTATGGATGGATGTTTGTTATCAGATAACTCCAAAAATATTTGTGAATTAACAGAGATATATTACTATCATTTTTATTAAAATACAATCAGATTTTAACTAATTTACTAAAACTTCTTTTACCACTCCAACCAAGCCCTAGACTTGTGCTATGTTATGGTTTACAATAGTCGAATGTCGGGATTCGAACTCTCGACCACGGGACCGGAATCCTGACCGGTCATTAATACAATCATTTTAGTTCCCCGCTGTCGAAGCCTTGGACTACAGAAAATTAGCAATAAATCTTTTATTCCGTATTCTAAAGACTGTAACATCAAGACGGCAGCGCCACGCGCAGAGTGGCAAGGTTTTAAAACTACTAAACATAGTCATGTGTTAATCAACAAGTAGGTCCCTTAGTTATATCTATTAAACTATTAAAACTTTCGTGAGACATTCCACTATACTACTTATAAAACGGCTTAACACACCTGTACTGACACGAGAGTTAAGCCG
>JAODUI010000003.1:626028-642390 GCA_027563995.1 Papilio gigon
CAGTACCGAGTTGCACGTGAGTTAAGCCGTTTTATAAGTGATCTAGTATTTAAAAAAAATATAGTCATTTCATAATTACGTAAACCAGTACTTTAGTATTTGATTCTCGTATTAAATTCTCATTTAACGACCACTTAACGAGTCGTAGTGCGGCATCAAGCGAGGTGACGGATAAATCTATGACAAATTAAAAAATATGTGGAAACTTTGATATTTAATAATCGACAAAGTTATTAGACATCATTGTTAAATTTGAAGGCATTATCCCCCGCCCACAGTTCCGCTTAAGTTATGAATGTGGACCTTATTTGCGACTTACAAAATGCCATTAGGGGATGATTTGGGTCAGAGCTATAAATAATGTAGCCTCAATCTGATTTCTGCTTCCTTATCTTCCCGTTAGTGGCGCTAGTGGATAACGTAATAGCAACCATATTACAATAATCTTATAGTCGTATTTGCCTTGTGTTTGTTAGTTAATATGACAATTGAAATGGTAATAATTTTATTACATGAGTCACTTAAAGTGACGTCACAGATGATATTCTAGGTATTTAAAGATGTAAATTTGAAACGAACGTTCTTGTTTTTAACAGCTTTTATTATATTTTCCAAATAAAAGCTCCCAACATGTTACAATGAAGTAATAATACTTTAGACGTGATCTGTGACAGTGGTAGAACAGTCACCAGAGCGACGCAGTTGCTGTATTGCTATTGTTTTAACGTCCTGTTCTACGGTTCTGTTTATCCGTGTCCTCGTGTGAAAGTACCGAAATTTAAATCGGTATTCGGATAATGTAATCGGCAAAACATCTATCCCCGGAGGCATTATTTCTCTAATATACAGCGTTTGTCTGATATCTATATATTATAAACTTATGTACTCTAAAACATTCAAGTTTGCTTTATATTATAATTGAACAAAATATAATGTTTACAATGTGGTTTAATAAAATGCACCAAGGAATATATCATGTTTAAATAATATGTTTGGCCGGACGCCAGGATATAAATTTCCTCAGCGATCCCGCTCTTTGCGAGTCTTTGAAATAATGTCAGATTTAATGCATGAAATTATAGTCATAAGTTAAACGTTTTAATACATTTAAAGATGACTAAGTGTTGCCATTAATCATTTGACTCTGACAGAGATGACTCTAAGTGGAATGAATTGTTAATGCAAAGTTACAAGTACACCTGTTACTGGTTACTATATAGAAGGGGGCAAACGAGTGGCGGGATCACCAGAGTGATCATCCACGCCCATGGACATCTACAATACTAGAAGAACCGCAGTTGCGTTGGCGGCCTTTGAGTGAGAGGTACGCTCGCTTCTCACTAAGTCGTATTGGTTTGGAAATGCCGCCGAGTTTAGTTTACTTCAGAAATCATCAATGGCTCTTCAGGGTAAGGGGTATTGGTGTTGTGTAGCGGTCGTTGTCCGTCTCTCACTGTACTGATGAATACGTGAGTGACGTAAAAAATTGTAGAATTCGTCATTCAATTGTTTTTTGGATTAATGCATTTGTATCTATACTACATATTACATAAAGCGTAACCTTTTAATTGATAAAGTAACTCTAAATTATACATTTGCGTCAGGAATTGTGCGGTTGCTTTAATTGAGAGAGACCGCGAAATTTGTGGGTTTGGAGTGCGCCCTCGGAGTGACGGAGTGTAGCCGGTATGACACTTCACATGTTAACACTCTCAGTGCCGACAATTGAGTATTGAAATTTAAGGTTTAATTATTAATTGCTACATTCTGATAATGCGTTGATTATGCTAGTATCACACGTGCGTAGAATAGTTACTCGAAAATACATCAGTAACAAATTATATATATTTACGGTTGCACGCAATAAGGGCCTCTAATCTGACGCAACTGCTCAAACAGACTGAACACCAGTTCCGAATGACTAAGACTTAATTATTGTTGATTTTATTATATAAGGGAATAAAAAACTTGATGGCAACAATAACAGTTAATGTATTATAATATAGCAAACGAAAGTTATATAAACCAGTGTTTTTTTTATCTTTGTAAAACTTCGTCGCCCGCCGTTTTCTTTGACCGGGCCACCGGACAAATTGGCTGCCAATGGCCTTAACATGTTGTCATTTGCCCAATTCTCTTGTGAATTTGCGAACGTTTATTTAGGTCTACTTTCAGACCTTTCCCAAATTTAAACATTATCCGTCGGCTTGGCACACGGTGCCTTTCTTAGCTGGTTATTTCATGGTATTATATTTATTTTGTTTAAATATTATGTTTAAGTAAAATTGCTATTTTGTTCCGTCAAATTATGAACTGTTTCAGATTAATTAAAAATGTGAGTGGAAGTATTTTTAACATTTATTTTAGCCGACTACAAATAGGAGAAGGTTTACAATTGCTGCGTGTTTTTTTATGCAATCTAAGATGACCTAATAAATTCAATTGACCTATTCCTATATCTGTAGAAAAGTTTTGTTACACGTTCGCTGCGGCATCAATTTTTGCGTACTTTCCTTCCCTGCAGAACGAGGTGTTATCGACCCGTGACTAGATGTTAGTGCGACACGCGGTCCATTAGACCCCACCTCCTATAACAAAGTTATTCCCTTCGCACTACAGAGAAGTACACGTTTTTCCTTTGCCGCACCACAAGGAAGTTGCATTAGGGATGATTTAGACCCCGAACGTGTTAAATAAAATATCACCAGTTGTATAATGAAGATAAATCGAATTATGTCATCTCGTAACGTCTTGAAAGTATCAAGCGTCCGAGATAATAAATATTGCCAGGTGTAAATTTCTCCGCGAATAATAAATTAGCAGGGCGATGGTAATTACTTATTCTGCCACATTATGAGAGGAGCGAATACATCAAAACGTTTGTATGGAATCATCCATCACACGAAGACCACTCAAGGTCACTTAAGTCATTATTACTAGTATAAAGCATTTACCTTATCCTTATGTAACACTTATATAAAGCTGTTTTCTTTTTTAGTTTTTTTTTACATTATGTTAAGTGTCATTTATACCGTAAATCTTGTTACTTAATTTTTATCCACATTCCAGTTTACAATTGAGCTAAAGTTTTGCACGCATGTATAAAGCGCGTGACAATACAATACTAGAACTAATATAGTTAAAACTTAATAGTGTAGGCAGAATTTTAACAGTCAATATAAATCTTTGTATCGAATACATTTAAGTGCGACTGTTCAGTAAAAACTGAAGGTTGACGTGGGCTGTGTATACTTAACTAGATTCCTTAGCTAGCAAAGCTTTTTAGAGAGGCAAAGTCATTTGCTATTTCATTGCTATATTTCCAAACTCAATTTCACCAAATCGAATTTCCCGTCTAGCTACCAGCGTAAAGCGATCTAAAGTATATTGTTTTCGAGTCGCCTTTCAAACTTCACTTTCAAATCTGAGTAATGGAGAGCTTTAAAGCTCTTTCGGGAATGAATGCAGCGCTTTCTTGCTGCACGTGTCGTATTGATATGTGAAAAGGATTACGTCATTACCTTTTAAAGCTAATAGATTTATCTTTAATTTTTTTGCCAATATTAAAATGTTCATTTAAATAACAATGCGCTAAGATATGGTTTGCGACAAAAGTCGAATGGCGGGTTTCGAAGTCCCAACAACGTGATCGGAACTACGTACCTTTAACATTAGGATATTGGCGCTTTTATATGTAGTTATATGTTAAAACATATCGCACTGACGTAGCTTTTTATTTGAATACTTAATATTCTAGAACGTTCTTGAAGCAGCTCGTTTAAAATTTAAAACAGCGTTGTATTTCCGCGCGGAATGTAGCTTGTGCTTTCCGACGAGAACTGACGGACAGAGCTTTCGCGAGCTTTTGAATTTATACATTATTTTCACACACTTTGAATATTCAAAATGTAAGTTGACATCTTGAAATATATTGCAAGATTTGACTTTTTGACGAAACGCGACCTTTTCAAACTAAAAATATACGTTTATTTTAAAATTTGTATAAATTTTGAAAGCTGTCACTTTAACTTTAAGTTTAGGTATTTCCTGTTTACCGAAGTGACTGTTAAGTTAATAAAAAACAACACATTACAAGTATATATAGGATTGTGTTTTATTTGTCTGGCGGTGCGCCAGATATCTATGCAACTAACACGGAATTTGGCTCGAGTCGTGAGCACAATCGTGCATCGCCCGCACACGCTCTGTTATCGCCCGCTCCCGCTAATTAACAAATATTAGTTCTACTCCCTTTTTTATTGGAATTTTATTCCTAGTTTAATAAAGCTGCATTTAAATGGGTAGTGTTTTGTTTTGTGCCAAAAATAAAATATGAGTAGACTTTTATTATTTCATTAACATTTCTTATTCCTGGTAAGCTTGAAGAAGTTTCCATTAGGATATGGTTCACGAGAATAGTCATCATCATCAACAGCCCTTGTCTGCCCACTGTTGGACATAGGCCTTAGAATAGTCGAATAGAGAGAATTCCAACGTACGACCGCTAGATCGGTAGTCCGTACCCATAACTATTGGAGCGCCAAAACTTTTTAAAACATTAGTTAACAATCATGTGCGTCGGTTGACGGATGCGGAAAAGCCTTTGTATCGTTGAGAGATTCATATATAATACTCGTTATAGAGCGGACATTTCAAGAATTATCTTTCAAATGTTTTGAGCATAAATCTATCACCGAATAGTCAAAAGCACTTCACGTCTCGACGTGTCAGACGAAACTATACCAGTGGTAAATCTTTTTGTGAGTATGGTTTGACTCACAATGTCCTGTCTATTAAAAAATGTCTGGTATCGTTCTGTCTTCGTATTCCAGAGCTCTAACACTTGTTTGAAAGAAAGTGAGAGATTTTTTTTAATGCATCTAAAGTAAAAGCCTTGTTTGTCGCCCGCTTTACAAAATGGCCGGTGTCCGCGGCCGCGGCCGGCCAGCGCTGCCACTCACAATCTAGTGTCACTCGACTTCTGAAAGCGGTTTTAATTGAGAGTACGCGTTTTTCATTTGTTACTCGATCCATTTATGACCTGCAATGTGTTGTGAACTTGTTTACCATGGATTAATAATTCTAACTGCGAAATAACACTGCCGTGTCTTAGACTTATTATTTATCTATTAGAAAGCAACAAACGGGTCTGGATAGCATTTAACAATAGAGATAGAAAAACTTGAATAACGTATAGGTTAATTCACATATTACCGTCCAATCATAGGATGCCTGGAATTTGAGTTTTTACAGTAACATAGCAATCTTTGTTTCGTCAGACGCAGGCTTTTTTTTTTAAATGTCACACTGAAATTGTAAATCACGTTTTATAAGGATGACTTAAAGATGTTATCTTTTCAAGTCACTTCAAAAATGTTTTATTGAAAGTCAAAGAAATATGTCAAAAGCAGGTGAAGACAGATTTATTTATCCGCCATTTTGTGGACAGTGATATACCGTTCTAGTGTTGTGTGGAATTGTGTTGAGCTCGGGACACTCGGATTTATGTGAACTGTACTTTTTATGTTCAAGTCCCGTTGAGCTGAGTTGTGAGATTGTTTTAATTATTTACTCGAGATATTGAATATACCAGTTGTTGCTGGAAATTGTTGTTTATTTTTTATTTTAAAAAGTTTTAATTGTGTCATCCATGATTTATTTTAATTGCTTTAAAGTTTTTGTTTTGTTTTCGAAAATATTTTAGTATCTCGTTTATAAAAAAAAAACTACGGTTTCGATATAAGTATAAATAAAAACATACTTAGAATGTCGAATATCTATCAAATTTATAAGGTACCATTTTTAACCCCAGTAAACTTACTTAGCTTTTGTTGTGTAATATACTTCACTTTCGTAAGTACGAAAGCTTAGATAATTAATGAGAAAGCGCAGAGACCTAGGCTTTGTATTTAAGGTCATATATATTAAGCAAAATACCTAGGTTTGTATTTAAATATTAACGAATTTGAAAGCTGACGACATGATAAAGCTTCCAGTTCGTAAGGATTACGAGCTTACGACAGTAAGCCGACAATCTTTTGTGTTTGTTTCTTGTTTCTTAAATAAAATGTGTTCCAGTCCTTTCTTAATGTTATTTTTTTTTCAGGTAAATGTCCGTGACATGAATTAACTGAAACACGACAATGGTTTCAACAAAAAGTATGTATAATTAAGTGGTATTATAATTGTATGTATTTTTTTTTTCATTACAAATATTTCGTACTTTTTCAAAGTACATTAATATCAGTAAATGTCAACTCTCCACCTCCTATCAATTTCTCTGAAGACCACTTAGCCCGTTTCATTTCACGTAACTACCCTCACCCTCTTAATAAAGTGTCCTTTACTTAAAGTATTGAACACATTAATCAAATGTGTTTTTTCTCTTTTTGTTAAACTAGGTTCAATCAGCATGTGAATCTAAAATGTTTACCACTTATTTTAGTAAAACGAGTTTTAAATTATGCTTTGCGTCGTTAAAACATGTATGGTTAACCGCAGAAAGGGTTCACAGGAAACAAGGCCGATGCATCTTTTATTCGTTACCTCCCTTCAGTAATCTCCGGCCGTCGGAGCCTTTAAATTATAATATTTAAATGGAAATGCTAAACACACCCCGCCCCGCCGCGCCGCGCCGCGCTTACAGTATTAGGGGCGGCGGCAAAGGTATCATTTCACTGAGTTGGATTACTGTATAATAAATAAATTTGTCATGATTAATTATTACTCGAGTTTTAATATAAACGATGCCAAGATTTGTTTTAACGCCATTTATTTTTCCATATATCTCGAAAACTGCAGGACCGATTTCAAAAATTCTCCTACCCTTAGAAAGCGACATTATCACTGAGTATACATAAGACATATTTAAAAATAAAAGTCACGTTTTTCATTAATCAGTTTTCTTTTTGCTAAGTAAGCTTTAAGTAAAAATATTGCATCGAGTAAAGATCACTAGAGGGCAGCATCGTTATTTTTTTTAATAGACTTGTGTATGTCCGTAGTTATTGCTATTATAAAATATCAGGAGCAATTCCAGCAACTAAGGATTCCATTTATTTTCATCGCTTTTAATGTTTATTGTTTTGATTAGTTTTTCCTAAAGAGATCGTACGTTTCAAAGCTATCGAAGTTAAAAGCTCTTTCAGCCTTTTAGAATTCATATACAGAGCTTTTAAGCTTTGTGCAAAGCGGATTATAATTTGGTGGGAGATAATATCTCGCTGAAATTGCGTTGTTTGATGAAAAATAAGGCTCGGAAAATGATGTTCATCGTATTTTATACTATACAACAGATGGGAAAATTAATAAGATTTTCTCTCATTTTTAAGTTATTTCTTAACACTATTATATTTTCTACTTTTCATGTTACTTTATGTTAGCTAAAGCAACCTAGAATCTCTATTAAGTATGTTTGAATTAAGATTTATCTTTGCTAATTGTCGAATATCTAACACTTAAATACGACTTTAATAGAATCATTTTCATTATTTCCAACCTTAGTTTTGTGTAAGATTATGTGTTTATGATCCGCGAGGCGAGGGCTGGTGATCCTAAACAGAAGATATCCTAGTTTGGACACCAGAGCGAGAGGAAAAATAAGCTTTGTTTGTTTGATGGGGTATAAAGTGCAAATGCAAATACTTTTTTTTATAAAAATATTTGTAGATTTTTGTTAATTTACTAATATTTCTTGTGACCATTCCTGGTAAGCTCGAAAAAGCTTGTGTTAGAATATGATCTACGACAATAGTCGAATTGCGGGATTCGAACCCACGAAATGTTCTTAATATGTAATAATTTCTACCTTGTGTAATGTGGCTTCTACTTAACTAAACGCAAAAAAAGAATCACAGAATTTACATAAAAAAAAAAGATGTGATCTCTTTAAAGATTCCTTAAGGCTATCGTTTTCCTCCAGCCTACGTTATTAACTTAACTCGCAAATAATTTAAAGCAGACGTTATCACGGACACAATCTGGATTATCTCACTTTACGGGATTGAACTGCCTACTTATAAAGTTCAGGTAACACATTACAACTATCGTAAATTTTGCTAGAAAAAAAAACACTATAAAATTAATTTTATGTTAGACTAGCAGATGCCTGCGACTACGTCTGCTCTAAATTAAAAAAAAAAGATCTTTCTCATTCCATGGTTCTTTTGCGTGCCGTTTGTTATAAAAAAACTTAGCAATGTAAAACACTCAAATTTGTCGTATATTTAAGTGAATGGTATACACTGCGGGCCCGCATGCTCCCGCGACCGCACTAAAGGTCGCGATGACATACAAAGAACGCTTTGTACAACACACAACAAACAACTCAAGATAATGATGTACCTGGTATTTTAAATGTAATTTAAGTAATTTTGGAAAAGGTTTCTGCAGCGTCGAGGGTCTGTACTTAGTGGTATTTCTAAACCAGCGTGACTTAGAGTCCTTTCAGAAGCAAGCGTAAATTTATCTCAAAGGCAATGTATCTGTTGATCCTCTGATGTAGCGGATGAACATAATCGTAGATGATAAAATCTAGAACCTTTTAGAAATATATCTAATATATAGATTAGATTCCGTATTGAAAACGAGATTTCAGTTCGTGTTTCCTCCGCCGCGTCCCAATCTGTTTAATGGCAGCATCACAAGGTCAGGTTCTCGGTTCCGTACCTGGGCTTCAAGCTTCCAAAAGCTATAGAAGTGCAATAAGCGAATACTTTTGACCCAGTTTGTCGGATTTGCGTTGCTTAAAAATTTGTCCGTGATTTGAAAGCTTCTTTTCTACTGTACAAGAAATTTTGTTGATACATTTTCTACCGAAAATTATAAGGAACAAAATATTAATAATTATTATGTTCTAATCAAAAAAAAAACTTGCTTTTCTTTAATATCGAAGAAAATATCTACAGTCTTAGTAGCTTGAAGTGTCGTACCATTCATCAGAAAAGGAGACGGCTCGCGTAAGGTCGCGTGAGATCTAGCCAACACGCACACACGCACCTGTACCGGCCTGCGCGAGCTCTATATATAGATCAATTTAAACTGATTATCGTAACTTTTTACTATGCGAATAACAAACCAGCCACGACTAGGAATCCGTAATCTGGTTATTATCTCAAAAAGCTCTAGTCATTTTAAGCTTTTTTAAATACATTTTAGACAGGCTAAAAAAACTTGTGACAAGATCACATGTTATTCTTGACAGTCGGAAGAAATCTTAATATGGCTAGTAACGATAAAACAAGCATCGACTTTGGCTTAAAATGAATTACACCTCTCGACTAGTCCGGTGAAAAAAGTTACATCTTGTTACGACACAGGGCTTGATTTTTTATTATGTCTTCCTAGTTATGTAACAAGTTGATATCAAGACAGTTTCATATTTGAAATTACAAATGTTCACGAAATTTTTAACATCTTCAAATATTCAAGCAAATATAAATGGCTGTAAATTTGCTGTACATTTCCGGCGGAGTAGCGAACGTATCGGAAGCCGCCTTTGTGCAGCGGCAGTGGATTGCGTCCGGAAATTACATCTTGAAACGCTTTGACGTCGGCGTTTACTCTGTGTAAATGTATCGTGTTTCGTTACTCTGTGTCACTGTGTGTACCGACATACTGCTGTCTCTGTTTTTCTTTAAAAGAATGTACGAGAGGACAATAATATTAATAAAAATATCAATGTATTGGAGTGCGAAAGCTATTATTACTTTGTTGACCAGAATTTTTAATTAAATACGTTATTAGTGCCGTTACGACCTCACAGGAACTGGGGACATTTGGTCGTAATGATTACGGTTTAGTTACAACCGATATGTCGTTTAAACCGATATCTTAAGGACTTAAATTCTCTTGTTAATAATGTTAACATACATTTACATTTTGCAACGCATCTATAGTTATTGAAGTATGAATGTCTATGGTCAGCAATCTAAAGGTGATTCAACAACGCGTTTGTCCCTTTCTCTCGTGAAAAACGTAACATGTTTTTTCTTTTTTATTCACGCCAGTTATTCTTAGGCAATCCCCTTCGTTGTCTATCGAAGTAAACTTTACGTATCTAGGCCTCACTAGAAACGATTACGGCTACGGACTCTCCAAGCAATTTACCCTGATTGATTCATGCTGATATTTCGCAAAGGTCACCTCGTACTACCATACGTCTCATAAAACTGATCGAGGATCAAACCCACATGATATATATAAAACTATATAATGCCGTATATAAAAGAGTATATAATAACACAACATATTGAATCACAAAGAAAATTCTTTCGGATGTTGATTTACATAAATTCTGACTTATTTATTAACTTTACTGAGACAATATACTAACTAACGTTATCACTTACTGCTAGTTAGCTGTAAGTAACGACTCAGCAAACCTGTCGGGGCTCCTACATTCTATGGTGGCACGGCGCTCGGTGTGACGCGGATGTAAATATAACTCGTTAGAGCTTTGGAGAATTTCCCTTCCCACCATTTTCTTATAAGGTAAAGATAGGAAAGTAGATTTGGCGGGAGAGGAAACATGAAATGTTCTCTATCTTACTTTCTGTGAGTAGTGTAGTGTAGGGAATGAATCTAGAATTACGCATGTCATTGGTCAGTCATTTGCTATGTTAGCAAATTTAAGTGCTCGTTTCCCACCTTATGATATAAAAACGTAAGATTAAGTGATTTGCACGTAAGTGATGTTATAAATTATTCGTTATCCACAAAATGTGCTAATAAATATGAAGGTAATGTATTCTAAGTGGCTCCCCCGCGGCTCGCGGCGGCCGCTTCAGTAATTGAGTGGACCTCACTCAAGCCACACGTGTCCGAATACATTGCACCTGTCACCTTTTTACGTTTACATACTTTGCAATGTATTTTATCCTCATTTGTCATGTCCGTCGCCGTTTGGAGGTTAGGATTCGATTACGTTTACAAATTAGGAAGCTGTTAAAGGTTAATGATTCTTCGAATAAACACTGCCGACACCGAATTGTCTATACGTAGTTGTTTTTATCTCCTAAATAAATTGTGATTAACATCAGTAGCCTATTAGCTAATACATGCTGTAATCTATGTCTATACCATCCAGATTTGTTCGACCGTTTTGGACCAATAACTTAGTCAAGGTTGTCGAAATGGTCACAGAAGGTCAACAGGAGGAATCGATGGTAAAGGCCTATTATCAGTAGTGGAAGACCGTACACTGATGATGATCCATACATACAATATTCGCATTTATATTAATAACATTGGCGTGTTTAATGTGTAGCTAAAACCAATTACTTGTCCTACATTTGACTGATAGATTTATCAATAATTTCAATCATCGGTATTACGTTTTGTGTCAATTAAGAACACAATAACTAATGAGAAACTCAACGGTACGAAACCGAACTGAATGTCGACTTTCTTTGAAATCAATTGACTTCAGTTCAGACGATACGAGCTTCGCTAACGGACTGAAAAGTTTCGCGCCACTCCCCCGTATACGCTGACAAGGTTTCAATTAGTTTCTAGTTTAAAGTTCAGTAGTATTGATGTATTCAAATTGGAAATGCTATTGATTTTACAAACATTTCGTGTAGCCAATATTTGGTAAGATATTACCATAGACTAATAGACAAGACATCTAGATACCTTCTGTTATTCTTCTACACTAAGTAAGGGCTCAGCGCCGAAATACATACACAAACAATAAGAAAAATATACTATATTTTTATACAGGCATTTTGACACTATCAGTTATAACTAAAAAGTCGAAATGTACGGTGAGCAGTACCAGCGAGCGACGGGCCGCGAACACCCTGTAGTACCAATCCCACTCACCCTGAAGAAGAGGCCCTGATAGGTTCGAAACTAGTCAGTTCCGACACCGTTTTACACATGAATTAAGCCGTTTTTATAAGTAGTATAGTGAAATGTCTCACGAAAGTTTTAATAATTTATTCGAAATATACGGTTAAAACTTAATTACGGGCAAAATTTTAACAGGCAGTTAAATGTAATATTTCAGTTTTGTCTAGACACGTGCAATTAACGGCCAGTTCGATTGTTCAGTTAAAACTGAAGATGTATAGGTTTTATATAAAAATATGTGAACATTATATATGTTGTCACGTCCTATCATTGTTACGTGTCACATATCTAACCATATTCTACTTATTCAACGACAATAAAAGAAATGTCATTTTTAACGCGAGGGTTTTTTATGAGAAGTGTTCTTAAATGGCGTGTCACACGTGCGAGCTAAAGGGTGTGCCACACGCCCGCTAAAAGGTTCCACATCCCACACGTCGTGATGAATGATCGGCAGGACAGCCTCTATTACACCTCTTTATAACAATGCCATCTGACGTACGTGCTCTGTTTTTATTGAAACGTTTTGTTATAAAAGAGTTTTAACTCAATATTCATGTTTTGCGATCTAAATATTTTCGATGAAGCTGTTAATGCATAAAGATATCGATTATTGGTTAATTCAGAAAATAAATTTAATTAATATATTCAAATAAAAGAAATCAAGAAAAACATAACTCTATAAATGTGAAGAATCAGTAAATTAAGTGTACGAATTGCGATCACGCGGTCAAAGGTTCAAATCTTAACCATGGGTCAATTATAGTAATTAGTAAAAAAAGTCTATATTTTACATTTCTTTATTTGAACAATTGTTTCTGAAATGTTATTTGAAAAACAATTGTTTTCACAATAACTGAATTTTCATATAATCGTCACCGCAAACCGTTTAATTATTTCAAAGTTAATAATTTAATATTCCGAAACAAGAAATTTATTGCTTTATGAAAATGTCGGAGGTTAATTACGAACTCGACTCGCTTTGGTCAGATGAAGCTCTTTTAATTCGCAATTTATGTCTGTAACACACATCCTGGGAAGCGAACTCAAAACGTAAAGCCTGCAGCACACGAGACACAAAAACAAATGGAAATATAACATAGCGTTTTACCTACATATAGAGGAAAGTTGGGGAAAAAATAAAACCCTTAGTAATATGTATATTACGCTAGCTACACACGTTAGGTTAACGTATGTCACAACACTGTACTATAACTTAAGAAATTTGGTTATGCCTGCTTAACTATAAAGACAAGCAAAACTTAACACATAGGTTCTGTTTCGCGTAGTTAGCTCGAGCGGTTAGTTGAATACAAAAGAAAATAAGGCTCGTTTTGAAGCATGTATACTGGTGATCTATACATACATAATACCTGGTAATCCATAACACAGAGTAACTATGGACGCCAGCCGCTGTTTAAGGGGAAAATCATATTTTTTTTTTCATTTGTCTTTGTTTCACATAGCTTCGCTTACACATGTAGTGAGAAATTATTATCCTTCGGGAAAACTCGGATTTTTGTCGGAACACGATGACACCCGAACTGTCAGTGAACGATCGTATTAAGTTAGTGACATTTTCATATTCATTAATATGAAACTTTATTGTTTAGTGTCAAATATCAAAATTAATAATGTCATTCACTAAGATGGGCACTGAAGCTATTTGACAGAGCACGATATTACGAACTGTTGCGAAAAATTGCTAAAGGAAATTTTATCTGACTATATCTGTACACGGCGGTGTGTTGAAGGCTTCCTCCGTTTAAATTTAACCGCAACGGAATCGAAGGCAAACCGCATCGCTTCATTTTCCGTTTAATGATGAACCGTTTGTTTGTACTTACGAAATGCGGTCGGACGAAATACGAACGAGATTTATTTACAAACTTAATAATGAAAAATGTTTTTATACCGGCCGCACTCGGAGAAGGTTGTTTGTAAAATGTACTGCCTATTACTTTAAAAAGACTATTAAAATATTGGATATTGTCTGTTTTGTTATATTGATTTCTATTCGATTTACATTCAAAGAGTCCTGTAATTTCAGTGTTGTAAACCAGAAGCTTTGACTGACCTTGTGAGTTTGTCAGTGGAATAACAAAATGTAATATAACGAAATTCAGTTAAATAGTCTCTAAAACTCACAAGCAAGATCTTTAGTTCATCATCATCATCATCGTATCAGCCACACGTCTGCTCAGCGATCGGTCCTCGGCCGCCCTCATCCAGGATGCTCCTGCAAACTTAACCACTTAACGGTCCATCTTGCGGGAGGCCTCTTTGGTTCAAATGAATTAAAATTTCCCTCACGAACTTGTCTCGAATTAGTTCAGCGAACTCTCGAATTGAACCCTTGCTAGATGACGTCACAACTTCAACTCCATGCTTCATAAACTTTAAACGAATTGTGTATTGGAAAACGTTTTCTGATTATTAAAGATTTGTATGACACTATTTTATACTAGATGTGGTGCGCGACTCCGTCCGTGCGGATGTAAAATATAATTTGTAGTAGGAGATACGTAATAACGAACCTACATCTAAAATTTACCATTTATAGTAATGTAATTATGTATTTTTATTAATGTCTATAAATTTAAATTTTACCAGCGTTTAATTTCATTTTACTTTACCTGCTTATGTGTGAATGAACATAAATAACCATGTCCACGTCAATGACGCCGGCTCAGTGCGGATTGGTTCAGAAGAATTACGTCATCAAAACAAAAGAATGTCTGCACCAGAAGAAAGAAGATGTGAGATCGAGGTGGAGCCCGGCGTGTGCTCTTATTGGTAGTGTGGCTGCTAATCTATCATAAGACACACGCGGCTCTATCTTGTCTTTCAATCACGTCACAAGATGAAAAAAGAAAGAAGATGGAGATTGGAGGAGATTGAAGATGAACGCTATTCATCATCATCAACCTGCCCTTTTCCCTACGGAAGGTCATCACAGTATGTACAACTCTTCCATACATCTCTGTCAGCCGTCATATCTGAACTCACACACTTCCTACGCATGTCATCATTCACAGAATCCATCCACACCTTCTTCGGTGTTAAAATTTGAACACCAATGCAATTACTACCAGGAATTAAATAAAAAAATAAACTGTTTTTTAAACGTAAGATTAACACTAATCGAATTTATTCAAACGGAGATATTCTCAACAATTTTATTTTATTCAAAACGTATGTTTCATTTAGTAAAGAACTTGTCCATCATTCGTTCTATTTTGACGTTTCATTGACAATAAAAACTTTTTGAATGACTTTCAATTTCAATAATCACATAAAAAAATATACTATTGGAACGAGAAAATTATGTTTTCTTTGACAGGTTTCATTAAGGGAACGAGTGAGAAAAATTGAAATGTCAAGAAACTGGAAAAATAATTTGTTAAGCTTAGAACTTTACTTACAATATAAATGCGTGAGGCTGGCGGTTTATTTTTATATGAAAATAAACGACTCTTTTTAAAAAGAATTTAGTTCGCACTGGCTTAATTGGACTTACTTTATTATGTATGTGCAAAGCTACACGAATTTAGTATACAACATCTCAATTAACTAATCAATTTTAACTTTATAATTACATGTGACATTTCGACTCGATACTCGTCACTAGATGTCGCCACCGAGGAGGTTAGAGCGCGGAGCTTACATTTGGAGTAAATATACAACGGATAACACTCACCTGTTCATCCGCGATCAGCACCGACTGGTTCCGAACTCTGGAGGCACTTCAGGATGAGTGGGATTGGTATTATTTCGCGGTCGTGGTCCGTCACTCACTCGGCGATGTATTAGGAGGTAATACTACTTGGTTATAAATGATTATCATTCAAGAAAGAAAGACTTCAAAAAAGAAAAAAATCTCATTATTTGTTTAAGGGAAATAGGAAAAGGAATAGTGACTGAGTAAATACTTTCTTAGCGTCTATATTTTAAGACCTTAATATTGACCATGGGTTTCCATTAGCCAAAAACTCGTATCAAAACATAAGGACAACAAAACGGTAGTGTCCTTGAAGAGGGTTGCCGAGGACCGATGGTAGCGATCTTTTAGGGAGGCCTATGCCCAACAGTGGGCGACATGTGGCTGATATGATTATGAAATTATCAAAAAACTACACTTTTGGTATAACTCGACAAACATTGAAGTTAGTTACATAATTATTAACTTTGCTTTTAATAGCTTCCCTTTGTCCAGATGTTAATTTAGAACAAAATGCCGGTTATGTGCACTGGACCCGTCTAATCCGATTATAGACGTACGAAAACAAAGCCTTATATAACACCTCTATAAAATCATTCCTTTAATGGATTAAAATGTACTCTACCGTTTATATTTGTAACGTTACAATTGGGTACTGGATTAAGACTATATTTAGTAAAAGTTAACGTGCGTTTTGAAATTATATTAAGATGAGCGAAGGGCCGCGAACGCGCGATAGTACCGTTCCCACTCACCCTGAAGATGAGCCCCCGATGGGCTCGAAACTA
>JAODUI010000003.1:642490-660470 GCA_027563995.1 Papilio gigon
ACCGAGTTGCACGTGAGTTAAGCCGTTTTATAAGTAGTATAGTGAAATGTCTCACGAAAGTTTTAATAGTTTAATAACAAAAATCTACTAATATTTTATAAAAACTAAAACTGTTACCTAATCAGTCTAAATTTAGTACTATAATAAGTCTACACTTAGGAGCCTCGTACTACGACTATAAAACCACTGTGCCAGTGTCAGTGTGACTTTCTTTTGTTTTTGTAACTAATCCAAGTACCGTCACCTTCAAAGAGTTCGTAAAGTAGCTCACGATACCTTTGGGTGTGATCTTCTCATATGCGCATATTAAAATTATTCAAGTTATAAAACGATATGAATAAATTAAAGTCTTACGACTGTATGCGGCATTTTACAGCTCACACGCATCAGTATGACTACGTTACTTGGTGTAATGTAAATACCATTTTCATTCCTTTTATAGAAATAAAGGCAAATTGTTTTCTTAATCATTGATGTATGCACTCAGAGACGATTACTGGTGTATATGAGAGCCGCTTAGTGTACGTGTTACACAGTGCACACTCTGACTACAGAAGTATGTATGTAATACAAGATTGACTTTTTTATTGACTCGATAGATTGGAAGGTTGAGGACAAGTGTGAGGCGTCCTTCTTCCAGGTGGACCTACGACTTAGAATGGACAGCGTACTGTGGGAGGTATTGAGAAGACGTGTCCGGGTAGGCAAATGTAGGCCGATAATGATGATAGACGATAGTATACTATTTAATAGGTTGTGATAAAATGGATGTACACTAAAATTTTGAACGAGTTATATAAGAGCGTCAGTGGCGCAGTTATTAAGGACTTTAACGAACTGGACTGAAATCTTAAATTCCAAGTTTCGTTTGTATCGTTATACTATAGTTATAAATAAGAGAGAGAACGATTGAAGAGCGAGACAGGTAATACAAAGTTCAGAACAAAGTTTCGATATCTCACAGTTTTGATGTCCAACAGTAGGCAGATATGGGCTGATGATGATGATGATGATGACAGTTTCCATATGTTATTCTGTATTGTATATATTTTATACATTGGTTTAAGTTACCAATATATTTAAAATTCGTATCTCGTTATAAAAATAAACATTGTAGAATTACTTTAATTTCCTCTTAGCTGGTAAACATCGTACAGTTTGTACGCGAGATGAACGATAATTTACAAAATTAAATATTTTCACGTTTTCTCAAACAATAATTTAATAAAGGAAGCTTTATTTAACCAATTTATTAACTTACAAAACAAGCTTCCAAGCGATGCTTTTAAAACAGATTAAAATATCGAAAAATTGTAACCACAAAATTAACCAAGCAATTTATATTCGGAATAAATAATTTTAACTGTACAGTTGTGACATTTATATTATTAGGATATAATAGTATAGAAAACATTTATTGTCACAGATGATACGTAGACAAAATCGTATAAAATACAATACAAAGAAAAGCGCTAAAATCCTAATGATTTCCGATCACGTGGTCGAGAGTTCGAATCCCGCCGTTTACTATTGTCGTGGACCATCTCCTAGCACAATCCCAGAGCTTAGTTGGAGTGGTAAAATAAATATTAGTAAATTAACAAAAATCTGATGAAAATATTTACAAAAAAAAAATAGCCCGATCAGATTGTGCAGAGACCGGCTAGTTATATTAGTGCTGATGTTTATTGAAAAATAATTAAAACACATTATAAATGTGTCGGTTCAAAGTAAAAAGTATGTTTTTTTTACATTGAATAAGCTAGTGCATGACCGCTATCCCGCTTAATGTCAAGTGGTGTTGCAGTCTAAATATGATACGCGCTAGCCTAAGAAGTGCCTATTCACTCTACTCTTAAAGGCTCCGTGGTCATACTTGGACGGAGAAACTGACGCCGGCAACTTGTTCCAATCCCTTGCAGTGCGCACAAGGAACGACGTTTCGCTTCGTTCGAACGCGTATCACAAATTACATAAGGATGGATACCCGCGGTGTGTCTGGACGTCCGATGTTAAAATCTGGATATTGTGGTTATAAAATCCCTTATGAAATCTCATCAATTAACTTTCTATGCCTTAATCGTATCGATTTTGTTTAATAAATCAACTGATATCCTTATTCATAGCGGAAAGCATTCGATTATGGCAAACATCCAAACACTTCAAAATAGAAAACGATGTAATCAACAATATCTTACTATCAATATTTTTATTTTATCTTAGTATTAAAATTATATCTTAATGTTGAAACTCAAAGAACTTAATGTTTAAACGTATGTAGATATGTTTATTTGACATTTTCTCACGACTTCATTGACATAGATGTGCGCACTTGATGATGCACGACTTCCAACTTACGAACTGAACGACTATGACAACCTTCACCACTTCATAATCGATGTGACGCGCGTTTGAACAAAATTATTTAACTCATCTCTCATTACACACACAACAAAGGAGTAGAATAAGTTGCAGGTATCAGTGTTTCCTTCCAAGTACGGGAGAGCCTTCGAGAGTAAACTGAATAGGCACATACTAAACAAGCGCGTACCATCATCAACATCATCATCATCAGGTGCAAAAGGACCTGCTTCGGTTGCGCAGTTGTTAAGCGCTTGATCGGAGCAGACCGTATTCGACATTGTCCAGTTCCGATCCTCGCCATGTACCGAAGTGTTTTTCTATTTTCGAATAGCATATGTACATTATCCGACGCTCTTACGGTGAAGGAAAATATCGTGATGCACATATCGGCGAAGAAATTCAAAGATATATGTGAAGTCAACCAACACGCACTGGGCCAACGTGTTTGACTATAGCCTAGTCACCCCTAATATTAGGTAGGCTCTGAGCCCCTCGGTGGGGATGTATGGTGAGCGGATGATGATTACACTTAAATAATTAATAATTAAGCACTAATAGCATAATGGTTAAGGTAATCTGTAACCACTTGGACGAGGTTTCGAATCCCGCCCATTAGTCTGTTGTAAACCATATCCTAGCACAAAGTTAGAGCTAAGTTTGAGTGGGAATAGAAATATTAATAAATGAAATAAAATCTGTTAATAATATTATGAAATTTACGTGCAGTTTTTTTGTTTCATAATTAATTTTACAATTTAATAAGATAACTATTAAATTGTAATATTATTATAAAAGTAAGTTCAAGTTGTTGAATAGTTAAGTTAGATTTAAGTTCTAAGTAAGTGCTGGCGAGCTCGGTCCGCTCACGTCTAATTACATCTTCTTCACAAACTTTATTAATTTGCTGTTAACAAAGTTAATTGTTTTAACAGTACTAAACTATAGTTTACTTTATGTTACTGTTAAATGAATACTTGAGGAGCAACTCAACTTACTTTTTTTTAACCTTAATTATATTATAAATAACCAAGTCTAGATGTGTGGACCGACGTCTTAGTGCGGACGGCGGGAAGTCATTGGATGCGAAGGGGGAGGACGCGTATTGTGGAAGGAAGGCATTGCGAAAGGGCTATGTCCAACAGTGGGCAGACAAGGTCTGATGATAATGATGAAGTTTAGATGGATGGATGTTCGTTACTATGTATGTCCAAAACAATTAAATTTATATCACATAAATTGCAGGATGAACACATAGGCTATTAGGGTTTTCTTGTAATTCGGCACATACGGAGTCGCGGACACAAAATTGTTCTAATAAATAATACAAATATTTAGATTTTATTTAATCTGTAAAATTATGCAGTAGAAATTGCTCTTGATATTGCGTAGGGTAAAATAAAGCTTCCGAAAAGCTCAGATAAAAATTTCAAAAGCAGTTATTATCATAAAATAAGTCATATCATCGGTAGGAAAAGTTTGGGTAAAAAAAGGTCCGCCGCGCCCCCTGCGGCGCCCCCTGCCGCGCCCTCTGGCGGGACCACGTGAGAGCTCACAGATTTATCGAGAAATGAAAATGTAATTTTCCCAATGTAGAGATAAAATCTTTGGAATCACGTCGTTCTATGCCGCAAAGAAGGGAAAAGGTTTGAAAGCTTAATATGGATTTATGTTATACTCTTTTCTTATGTTCTATAAATATTCTTCTAGTATTATCTATGTACAAGGCAAATGAGCATTCGTGTATCTTGAAAGCTTCTTCGATAATATGCTTTTAAATATGAACTACAAAAACTATATCTTGATTTTATTTATTTAGCAATACAATATACATGTATACATTTTAAAATAACTCAATTGTACCTAAAATCGCTATATAAATAATACTGTAACCAAATATAACAGATCGTCAGTCTGTCTGATTTATTAAAAGTGTTGAACGATGCCACATTCGAGCTCCATTTACGATATTGCTCCGAGAATCGTCACCGTCGTCGAAATGAAATGGCGTCTGTGTGTACAGCCTTCGCAAGGTGATACGGACAGACGAGCAACAGGGAATTGTTGATATCATACGAAATGTAAATAATATGTTTAAGGGAATATTTTCATTGTATTATTTTATTAAATATAAGAACTAGATAACGTATGTCAGTGACGCAGAGCGGCATGCAGAGACCACGAACCCCTCTTTTTTATTGCGGTTCTTGTACGTCTCTTTTGCTCTTACACAATCATACATCAACTAATATCGGCTTTAGGTGTTCTTAATACTTTATCGAATACGTCACCAATCTGGTTGCATTTTGCAAGTTAACTTAAAAAAAACTTATTAATTTATGCGTTCTTCCAGTTAAGGTTCTACATCGCATGTAATTTGACCTAAATCCATTTAGTGGCGCTGGATATAGCTTGTAAGAAACACCCATCGAAACCCATAAACATGCCGTTAATTTCAATTACTCAAACCACGTATATTTTAGTATACAAGGAGGATCTACATTGCGTTATGTCGATTCCCCGGTCTGTGATTTCCCCAAGGGTCTGGAATTTTCTACGAAGATGTGTTTTTTTGTCTATTTTTAAAACACAAGTGTGGTAAGCTAGTAGCTCGGTAAATAGAAATGTTTAATATTTTCTTATAAATAAATATTAAATCATTGTTGGCCAGTTATGTAGTAATATATTGTGTTAACATCTGTGGTTAAAGGTCATTTCTACTAAACATTAATAGCAATTCTGTGTCACTGACCAATTAGCTTCCACTTTGCTAGAGACGTTATCGAGATGATTAAGTAACGGGTTACCGTAGTCCAAGCGATGCGTAATTTAACGTAACGGATTCGTTATTATAGAATAGAATAAACATCTATTGTTACATAAAGAAACCGAGAAAAAAGTAGATGACAATTTAAGTCACATACCGACCGCAACCCATCTTGAATAATTTCAGCTGATCTAAATGCTTCCGATGTATTTTTATACTGTATTAATTTTCTTTTACTACTTCTATAGGTCCGCGAAATCAAATATCACATGTAACGTATAAAGCCACAATAGCCTAATAGTTATTTGTACGGACTACCGATCTAGCGGTCGTGAGTTCGACTCCCGCCATTCGACTATTGTCGTGGACCATATCCTAACACAAGATTCTTCAAGCTTACCAGGAATGGCCATAAGAAATTTTAATCTAATAAGTCTACTGATGTTAAAAAAAACCGTTTATTGAAAAGTCATACCTCGTATTTCGTTACAAACTTATTTGACGTTAGAATCTTCATGGAACGCGTTTTTCACCTTTCAAAAACATGTCATATTTACAAATCGACTTTAGTGAAATCTTATTTTTACGTTTGCAGATGTTAATTATTAAAGGTTATGTTTTTGAGAGAAAAAAAGGTCAGTGTCATAGAATGATTTGTAAAATATATTATTTTACTTACACGTTACTACTTTATCTAATAAGTTTTTAAAATAATGAATATGGGTCAGCAGAATTATGTTAACTTCAAAATCAAACTTTACAAAACGTTATCGAAGGAGGCTCCTTGTAAGGTTGAACTCATCGACTCTGAGAAATTGTTCAAATGTTGTCGAAGCCTAGGTCTGCAAAGTAAACTTGTCGCGTCGAGTGTTTAAAAGCCTCTCTCGTAGGCCTCAAAGGCTATTTTTGGTTTGCGGAGGCTTTTGACAACGAGACACTTTCAGGAGAGTTCGTTAGAGGACTCAGCTTGTTTGAATTTTTAACTTTATCCGTTTAAATATGAACAAGTCTTAGTATCAGAGTATCGTAGCTAAATAAGTTATGTTTTATTGCAAAGAAACTTAATTAAATCCTCTCATATTATTCCTTATTTGAAACTTTGTTATTTAAATTTGGAATTAATCTTTTTCAATATAATAGTTGAGCTGACAACCCTGTGATGAATGTGGCCAGTCGAAAGGTCTGTTGCGGTAATTTGTCAGGGCAGGGATTACCCGACGCGGCTCGCAGACAGCGGGCCCGGGATTACGTTGACGCGCCGCACCTGGGAGTGACGTGGGTCCGTTCTACACAATTACATATTCTACATTGAGGAATTAAAATTTCGACACTATTTCGTTTATACATAAAAAAATACTAAATCCCGACACGCGTCATTATCACCATCATCCACCTGCCCTTTTCTCTACAGAGGGCAGGCACAGTATGTATATCCTCCTCTATAAATTTCTGTCAGTCGTCACATCCGAACTCAACTAATTACGCATATCCATCCACGTCTTCTTTGATCTTCCTCTACCTTTATAGCCATCCACGTTCAACATCATCCTTTTTGTTTATGTGATCATCTCTTCGCATAACAAGTCCATGTCACGCTAACCTTTTCCTTCTCAATTTTTCTATCACTGGCGCTACTTTCAAACTTCCCCAATACGTCCTCTTCAATAATATTACGCAATTCAATATCAAGGAAGCCGTAGAAATTCAGAAGGTCCTAGAGGAATGAATATATTTACGTTTGCGTAAAACATAAACTTGTCAGTCGGATAAGACTTTTAAATTTTACAATAATGCAATTAAATTAAAGTTTAAAATATGACGTAATATTAACATGGTAGTATTTAAATTATGTTGCTCTCACTACATAAAAAGTTAGCGTGCGCATTTTCAGTCGGCAGTTTTCAATTGAGTTCGCACACAAGTGAGCGACGCTCCGACCGTTCCGAACAATGGCCGTAACTAAAACGAGGGCATTTCTACTCGATATTACAATAAATGTTGTACAAAACCTGCCTTTTGTCTATCGGCGATTGTACGAACTATTGGACGCAGAGTAATAGAATTTTAATTGTTCTAACAAACCGAATCTATTCCTAAACATGTACTGCATCTGTCATATTATAAAGTTTAAAACTACAATAGATCTATATCTGTTCAATAATTTGATATTTTACTAGCCTTCACCAGCGACTGCGTATGCCCGCAATTAAAAGAAGACCTAATTAGTACTCTTTGGTTCCTCCTTAATAATGTCCTACATACCTAAATTTTATCCAGATTTCTTAAATTGGAATGGATGTAATAACACACATTCACACTTTTCCATTAATAATATTAATAAGCTGATTTTTAGGCGTAAAAGTTGCTAACATATTATTTTACTTTGTTTATGCAATTACTCGTAATTATATTTTTGCTTTAATAAACTATAAGGCGCTGTGTTGATATAACACAATATGTCGCTTGTACGATTCAGTTGATATGTTTATTATCAAAGGAAACATACGGCATTTTCCCACATTATCCAAAACCTGGTACACCACGTCACGACTTCCTAATAACGTTTTCACAATATATAACGAGTGGCCAGCCATTGTTCGAAAATCTAACATCATTCTATTTTTATTGATTAATGTTGGTTAACAATGTTATATGCACTTTTCACATTGAACTTATTCGTGTCTTTCGCGTTCATTTGTTTCTGCAATTATTTTAAAAGCGGCACAGAGTGTTCTCTTCACATATTAATTAAAAGATAGTATAAATACAAAGGAAATAAATACGTTGAGCTTATAAGAATACGGACGCCACAATTAAACAACCTACAAAATTTAGGTTAGACTTTATTGTTAACTTTATTTAATGGTGTTGTCTTTATTCTTTAATTAGATTTAAATATTATAGTTCATCATCAGCCCTTGTCTGCCCATTGGCCTTTCCCAATGCCTTCCACAGTATTATAGTTACGAACATTATTTTAGTAAAATATAATAAGATAATTCCTCGCTATCCGCAGCTTGTTAGCCTCTTTCCCGTATAACAACACAGTTAGTAAAGTTATATATCGTAGTTAGGTTTGTTTTAACCCTGTATTTATTGACGTATTATCGACCGGAGGTAGAAAGATATTAAAGTTATAATTACAGTTCTGTGTGTTTAGTAGTAATTTCAGGTTTTGTAATGACGGGTCCGTTATTATAACCCTGCGAGATTCCACATTCAAAATTAAATTGATTGTTATTAAATTTAATCAATACATTCTCGATTTCGAGGATTTTTTTTGTAATACTAGCGTTAATTTTAAATGTGACAGTAGTCAATTTTTATCATCATGATCAGCTACTTCTTCACTGAGAGATTCGAAGCCTATCCTATTATCAGGGGCGACTAGGCCATAATCAACCACGATAGCCCAGTGAGGGTTGGTTGACTTCACACATATCTTTGAATTTCTTCGCCGATATGTGTAGATTGCATCACGATGTTTTCCTTCACCTTAAGGAAGAACGTCGGATAATATACATATGAAAATTGAAAATCGAAAAACACATTAGTGGGGATCGAACAAGGACAATGTCGAGTACGCTCCGGTCCGGTCAAGCGGCTAACAACTGCGCCACCGACGCTTAACTGAGCCTATGTCGCTGTCAATTTTGATTCGATGTTTTTTTTTTTAAGTTTGCATATATTTTTAGTTGAAGCGAAAGAAAATTAGTGTAATGAGAATTTACATACTTTGTGTGTGTAATTAATATATTGTGTAATGTTTAATGTAATGGGTAAAATAAAAATATGTTACATTTTCAAAGTGGTGTATCGTGTAAGGACAGGTTTCAAATTTTACTGCTCTCTCGCCATTTTTACGACGCGGCGAATAAAATATCAATGTACGGAGATTATATAAAGCACAAAGGAGGCGGGTTATGACTTATTTTACAACATCCTCCGAAGAAAGCATCTCAGAGATATAAGTTTCTTAGGCACCACGTGTTGTCAAATTAATCTTTTACACGACTGCAATGATTTTTAAAATTAAATCTGTAACGTCACATAAACCTTACATTAAATTGTCACTGATTGAACAATAAACTGTCAGATTAGGTATCTATAGATTGCATAACTATGTTTGTAGAGTTTTTTTTATACAAGAAGGATGCAAACTTGCGGCAGGGTCACAAGAGCAATCATCGTCGCCCATGGACACCTGCAATATCAGAGGATCCACAGATGCGTTTCCTGCCTTTGCGAGAAAGGTACACTCGCTTTTCGAAGGACCCTAACTCGTATACTGCCGAGGACAGACCATTCCAAAACGCGGCCGTGCGCGGAAGGAATTTGCGCGAAAACCGTACTGTTTTGGAATGCCAGCCATCAAGATGGTGTGTTACGGCGAAGTTTCACTAACAAGAGAACTGATTAGAGAAACAGTGGTACTTTAAAAAAAAATGATTACCCAGGTTTCTTGTTAAAAATTTACGACTAATTATAACGTATTTTATATGTAAAGAAAGTTTGATCAATTTTTTAAATACGCGTAAGCGTATTAAAAAAAATATTTTTGTAAAGACTTTTTTGTTTCGTTAACAATCTTGTAGCCTGTATTAATATAGAATTTGAAATATTCCTTAATACAAAGTGATAGATTAATGATCGAGATAAAAGTATAAGGCTTTTATTCTGATACAGCCGGCATTGTCTTAGCATACATCCATCAAAATTACCAGAACGTAATTGTGTGACGTGTAGCGGTGATTGATGGACATCGATATAGCCTTCGTTCGCACAGTGAAGCTCGTTACATTACGTCGATAGAACCTCCGACATCCCAAGTGATAGCAGATGTGACGTACTGAAACTTCACTGGGAAAAGCTATGACTTTAACAGACGTGAGTAATTTGAGAGCAACGTGTACAAAATATTAGCAGATTATTGTTAATTCACTAATATTTCTTTTACCACTCCAAATAAGCTCTAGACTTGTGCTAGGATATGGTCCACGACAATAGTCCAATGGCGGGATTCGAAATATTTTTCTAAATTTAACAATTAAAGTACATAAATTGTTATAACTTTAATGAGACATTACACAATATTACTTATAAAAAAGCTTAACTAACATGTTGATTGGTGTCGGTGCTGACTAGTTTCAAGACCATCGAGGACTCTTCTTCAACGTGAATGAGATCACGCTTTCTGTGAGCGACGGGATGCGACCGCGAAACACCAATCCCACTCTCCCTGAACGACGGGAACACCGAAGTGATCATCGACGTCCATACAACACTAGAGGATCAGATGCGTTGCCTTGTTAAATGGTATCTCCGGTTTAACAGATCAGAATGGCATTTAGAATTGCGATGGATCACAGTCTGGTCTGTTCATAAACTATTTGTATTTTTTTAACATCGCGTACACGAAGACACTGTTATTATTCCTAATAATATAAATAATTCGTCTAAAACCCAACCCCTTTTTCCCATAATACCGAAATATTACCTATGTAAAAGACGCGAACGTAATTCACATTGATATTATAATTGAACTGGCATTAATATCGCGACGCTGTGATGTGTAGCCTCGAGCAGAACTGCACAAAGGGTTTTCGTATTACAATTTACGGTTTATTGCCTCATTCCAATAACTTTGATCTTTGTACTCGCGGTACCTCTGTATTAATATGAAGTAACTTGTAATATTAATAAGCATATAATACCAACATATATCGTGGCGGCGTACTGTGGACGCCCTCCGCCCCACTGCGGCGGTTAAGTCAATACCAACATATATATATGTTTATATATATAAGTTATATAGTGAAAGTTTTATAAGTTATATAGTGAAATGTCTTACGAAAGTTTTAATAGTTTAATATATATGTTTCATACCAGGTTGACGTTTAATCGAGTTATGATATTCTAAACGACATTATTTTTATTTCTCACAAACATTCCTACTAGTCGACGCTTGTTCGAAATTCGAACATAATTCATACTTAATGGCTGTATTCTATTTTATATTACCGCATGACGTAGGTCAGACTCTGACATTACAGACCATTTTTATTCAATACTAGCTGACCCCGCTAACTCTGTTTCGCCTTAAAGGCAATAAACAGATTTTTGAATTTATTTGGAAATAATAAAAAAAAACATTACTCCTCGAAAAAAAAACGTTCGTATGGGAAATGGAAAAGGGCTATTTTTAAGGTTTTCACGGGAGTTTTCCAATTTTTCTCACCTTTTAAACCTTCCCTAGACCTCCACGAACATTCTTAGACCAAGGTAAGATAAATCCGTTCAGCCGTGCCCGATTTTTAGCGAGACTAACGAACAGCAATTCATTTTTATATATATGGTTTAGTTAATAAATAAATGTATTTTTTTTGTGACATCAAAAAAGTATTTTTGTTTACTTTATAATTAAAAAAACGTTTAATACCCTTGTCTACATTAAAAGCTGTTTCCATGACAACCACTATATCTGCTGGCCTGTGAACAAAAGGCCAGCAGATAGATCTCGGCTTTGTGCTGTGCGTTTCCGATAGTTACCTAATGTCACGTCACACGCAGGCCGACCCCGACTAGATTGCTTGCTGATGGCTTGGACTCGAGTTATTTAGAACAACATGAACGATAATTTTATACAAATTGAGAATACTCTAAAGTAACCTGTTTGTTATGTTTTTTAATTTCATGTTAGTTTTATATATGAAATAAAATTTATAAGTTTATAGCAATGATAAATAAAGCGGAAAACCTAACAAATCAAATGTTGTTAGACGCCAAAAACAAACTTGCTTTGTTTAATGAAAATGTTACGTTGTCTTTCTGTTTTTTTTTATTTTTTTTATTTCAGGCGTCTGACAAGAATGTATGTTTGCTTTTAGGTTTTTTGAACATTTGGAATAAATTTTGATTTTAAAGATTTTGTTTGTTTTTTTATTAGCACCACCTCGCTAGGATTTGAACAAAATAAATTTGCGATATCATCAACGTAGACTTCTAGAAAATCTTTCTTAAAAATTACTTTTAATAATAGTATTGATTACTAAAATTGTATGTATAGAGAATTACATATTAAAAAGCATTTTAGAGTGAACAAAACGGGTTACAAAAGCTCCTATAATTTCTAATCGATATGATGCGATGATAAAAAGAAAAAGTTTGATTTTAAACAATTGAACACGCCTGCTGTGTGATGGCATAGAGATACATAATTGAAAATTCCGATATCGAATTGCTGCTCTGATGTTTTCATAACTCAACGCTTGTTGCCTTTTTTGACACGAACTGCAGAGCTCGAGTGTTGGAGAGTTTTTATTCGATTAACAGGAATGTGGATATTGCATTTCAAAGTTTGGAATTCACCTTTCTATAGGTGGCCCGCGCGCTCTGCGCCCAGTGCGAACAAAACAATTGTAGTCGGTACAAATGCTCTGATATCATTTTTTTTTTAAATAACTGTTCAATACGACAATTTTGTTACTGATTTCTTCAATGATATTCATATACTTTAGACTCTTCTTTCTTCTATGGACAGACACTGTAGAAATTAGACTTGATGCGGTTGTGTGTATGGAATGTGTTGGAGGGTCTGAGTGACATGAAAAGTAGATTACATTTATAAATGCCTTTATTTGAAGTCTATACTATTTAACAATTTGGTTGTATGGAGTTACATTCGCATCATCTTGTCAGTGCTCATGAGCATGACGTCCTTGTAGGACCAGCGCACCAGCATATCGGTGTCCAGATAGGTGAGGTCGTCTCGCTTCATCACCAGGTCGGAGGTGTCCATGTGCTTCACGGTGTTGGAGAGGCCCATGTCCTTCCTGTACACCATCACGTCAAAGAATTTCATGTTATTCGTATAGAAGCAGGTGATGTCGACGTCGCGGTCGAAGGGGAAGCCGAGAGGCATGCTGTCAATACATGTGGTCCAGCGACACACGCGGCGGTCCTTCATGATGCTCAGGTCGATGGTCGGCAGCACGTAGCCAGTGCGGACGGGTGTCACAATCACGAACATCTGCAGCGACAGACCGCCGAGGTGACCCAGGGGCAGGAGCAGCCTGTGCGGGAAGCCGAGGCGGGTCTTGTACCACCAATTGTCTACCATACGGTCGCCGTTGATGGTGGTGGCCGTGGTGTCCAATCCGAACATGTTGCGAGTCCAGGGCCTGTCCATGATGACTCCGTGCATGTCGATCGAGTTGCGGACGATCGTGTTCTTTCCGGTGTCCAGCTTGTAGAGGAAGCTGTCGATCTCAACCATATCGAGGCGCTTGTCGTTGACGCTCATGAGGCGGCCCATGCAGTCGTACTTAGGACCGATGAACACGCGGACCACGGCCTCGACCGCCTTGTCGGAGACGACGTCCAAGGTGACCTTGAACGGGTGATGGTTGAGGCGACGCATGCGTGCGACGTAAGTGTAGTCGGATCGTTTCTTGTGAATCTCGGACTCATCGAGGTACAGGGCATTGGTGATGTCCAAGTCATACTCGTCCATGAATGTAACCAGGTCGTCGGTGACGAGGCGCTCGATCTTGACTCCGGGGAAGTCGAGCTCGTCGCGCGTGTATCTCGGCAGCAGCTTCTTGAACAGGACCACAGATTCGACGACGCGCTTCATCACCCTCCAGAACAGCGGGTCGCGCAGGCACGTCGTGTACATGTCCAGAACGGTCGGCACATACGTGTACCTGGAATAAATTTCAAAAATAAATATCCGATATCATTAATCTCTGTTGAGTGGAATCATTAAGAATCGCTTTTTTTAATAATCGAATAAAATTACAGATTCTCTGTAGTCCCCGCAAAATACGTACTTGTTAACGTTGTAAAGGTTGTAAGAGAGGAGTTGCTTTATGAGGTTGGTGACATGGATGACCTTGGCGTCGTCGTTCTGCAGGCCCATCCCACCGAGGATCAGTCTGCACAGGTACTCTACATCTTCAGTCTTCTTCAAGCTTATGGTGGTTCCGTCGCGCTAAAGAAAAGAAATATAATCTTTGTAATGTACTTTATAATATTAATACATATAGTTTAAAGATCATTATGTAGTACTTACTCTGACGATTTGTCCAGTAAGAATTCCTTCACGAATGATCTTCTCAATGTCGTCCAATAAAATCTTATCCTTCAGGTTTTCTTTGGTGACGAGCTGGACGTAGTTATGACGTACGGGCATTTCATCGCCGGTGTGCAGACGGATCTTAGGCCAGTAGCCAGTCTTGAGCACACCATCCCAACTTATCATCTTAATATCGCACAGACCGTGAGAAAGACGTTCAAGACGGTATCTTGCCAACAGCTGCTGGTAGCCGTACATCATGACCTCTCCGCGTCGCTCCTTGTGCAGACCGTACACGTCGTTGGTCATCCAGTAAGGATAATTCATATGCAAGTAGTACATGTATGTGTTCAGGTCGATGTCCTCGGTGAAGTAGGAGATTTTGTCATCCTTAGACAGCACATGACGGACGCTCTTACGCCAGTCGATCACGACCAGGTTCTTGTCAGTAACCCTGATGCCGTAGTAGTCGAAGATGAAGGGATCCTTGGCCGCTTTGGACATTTTCATCATGAAAGCTTTGTTGATGATGTGGCTGTCGACAAAGAAGTAGGGGTAGATTTCGTAAGGCGCGGGGATGGTGATGCCGCGGCAGTCGAGCCTGTGGAAGACTGCACAGGTGAGGGCGTAGACGAACATGCCTCCGTTGATGCGTTCTCTCAGCCAGCAGGCGGTTCTAATGAACGAATCGAAGTCCTTGGCGAAGTAAAGCATCTTGAAGACCATCACGGCCTGTTCGATGTGTAGCTCGTTGCTGTGGACGAAGATCTCGCCGCGCGGCAGCAGGCCCAGCTTGAACATGCCGATGAACTTCTTCACGACATCAATTTGCTGCAAGAGATGCGTGAAACAGAGTTAGACACTTAGTGTTAAATTTTAGATACTAATCCGTTTCTGTCGCTAAGGCTGCGGGCGATTAGAAGGTTGCATAGAAATGGACTAACCAGGTACTTGTCAAGATTGTCCTCGAGGACGTATTCGCGAGCGACTTCCCTGATGTCATCGTACACGGTCGGCTGGAGGATGTGGTTCAGCAGTTTCATGATGCATATTTCCTTAGTCTTTATGTCCAAGTTCACTGGAAAGTAAAAATTCATTTATGGTATATACCAATATCAGTAAATGAACTTAATAAAACGTCATGTTATCTAATTAAATAGATAATAATGTAAAGTTTAAAGTGACATCGTAATTTATAATAAATTTCCATGTATATATTAGAAGGGCGTTCAGGAGTTGGAGTGTTCTTTACTAATTCGTCTGTTTAGAAAGGATTATAATTTGACGCAGTGTAGATACTTCGTAAACTTGTGCTATCAAAGTGAAATTTTCCAAGGAGACAGATTTTATTAAATTAAACAAAATAAGCGCTCCGAAAACTTGGTGGGGCTTTGAATAAAACTTTTACAAACAAAGCTTAAGTTACGGAGGAGAGTATCAATTTTGTAAGTTCCTAGAACTAAATAAAATTTTAAAAGTTTTTTTTTAAAAAAAACAAATTTATAAAGCACTTACGCTCGCTTGTCCAAGTATAACTTAGACTTAGTTTCCCTACGTCTGTCTAATGCAAGCTAACTTGTATTTGAAATATAAATAAAGTATTCTTTCAAGACTGTAAAAATGGTGTAGTCACTCGAACTATCGGCTGTATGGCAGGACATTTTATTTGCCAAATATCTAAATTACAAAAGTACAAGTAAATCTTTTACTTGACGAAACAATTTAACTATCCTAAATCGTATCGCTCTAAAACCTTTCAATAATACCGAGACACACCAGCTACAACCTCGACTAGTTACGTCCAACATTGCTCTCTGCGACCCTGAGTTCATGGTGTAGGCGATTCGACCATCCAAAGTAGATTCGTCTAACGCCCCACCATCGTCTATTCTTTCTAAGTGACCAACAAAGTCAAATACAAATAGATACATAAAATACACTCACTCAATGTATTCTTGCCAATAAGGAATCCATAATGGTCATCCTTGACGACAGAGGCCGTAGCCACCGCGAGAACCGCTGCCAACCACACCAGCTTCATGTCTGCCGTTGGGGAGTGTGCCTAGCTCTCACCACACTCGCCTTTTATACCCGCACAATAAGAAAACAACACTATCGCCAACAAGCTTATTGTTTTGGCATCACCTCTATGATAATGATAACCCCTTTCTTTGCGTTTCTTTTCATTGCCCCCGCGGGTTCGAGCAACGCAGGTGATTGAAGGGGATCACTGTTGCTTAGTGCTTTATGTTTAACATTTTTTTTTACTTCGAGTGACATACGAGTTGATGGTCACCTGTAATTTCCAGGTTTCCATTAGCAGATGCTTTGCCTACAATTAAAAACTTTAAAATTTCATTATTGCAATCACTTTATATTTAATTGAGTGTATTAGTTTAAGGGTCTTTGACTTCTTAATCACAGGCCCTGTTTAAGGAGTCAAGGCACCAATGAATCTATTGTTTTAGTGAGCAATAAACATTTTTTCGTTTTCATTTTCATTTGCCTATCTTTAATAGAGAGAGGGGAATATGTTTCTATGTTTTCCTTGTAAAAGGATAGGAAGGGATAGTGCTATCGGCTATACGTGCACGTTCACGCAAATAAAGATGTAGAGGCATGGACTTGGTTAAAATAATATCCACAGTTTTTCTATATTTTGACAAAAGTATAGCTTTAATTTTAATACTGAGTTCATATCATCTACTGATGAAGACGCTTGTTCATCGTTTGATATTTTATAAACTTATTAACACGTTCGCTGCGAAACGAGGTCTAAATCATCCCTAATGCAACATCCTTGTGGTGCGGCAAGGAAAAACGTGTACTTCTCTGTGTTGCGGAGGGCGTAACTTTGTTAAAGGAGGTGGGGTCTAAGAGATCGCGTATCGCACTAACGTCGTCACGGACCGGGTCTATAACACCTCGCACCGCAGGTACGGAAAGTACGCAACACTTGGTGGCGTCGCAAACGTATTAAGAAATAATATGATCTATATAAAACTTGATTATTTAAAAGACATCTTTTGAGTAATGACAATGAAATTGTCTACAACAATTTACGACGTTGCATCATTTTTGTCTAAATGTTTAACGTGTCGTATTTCACACTCGTCTACCCCGTTATTTTATAGTCGTTATGCTTCTTAATGTGCTTGTTTTTTTATTTATCTGTTTACAATAGAGTGTTGTTTTTATCTATAAATATACAGGCGCATAAGATGTGTGTAGGTTCATGACTCGCCTATCTCCCTCGCGACCGATGGATAAACAAGTAATGAATGCGACGTTCATTGTTATAAGATACCTTGTATCTATCTTTCAAAAACAGTATACTTTATTATAGAATATAATGCACACTGTGGCCAATTAACTGGCCTTTGATTTCTAAGTGCAGCTGTTATAATCAGAATATTCTATATCAAAAAACAAATGAATACCGATAGTAACAGAGCCGCCGACAGCTCGCTGTAGATCTAAGTATCACATACAACAAAGTTGCGATCGAATCGATATAATATATAACCTTTAAATTATAAAAGAGCGAGAGTCAGGTGATAAGTTGTGTAAAAAAAAACAAACAGATTACGAGACATTGTTGCATTGCTTACACTGTAGTGCATGCTGATTGTCCGCACAGTTTATCTATTTTTAAATATTGGTTGCTAACTCATAGAGCGTCTTCTCTTCTCGGTATTCTTTCTTCGATTGACCGGACACATTGCCCAAACCTGGCGATGGGTCCACAAAGTTCTAAGGCGGCCACGGATAGGTGG
>JAODUI010000003.1:678569-708215 GCA_027563995.1 Papilio gigon
AACTTGACAGATTTATTTTAGATATTCAACGTGAAATTTCTAAAATTGTATACGCTAAATAGGAAGATGACATTTATGGCGGCGCGGCGGGCGGCGCGGGCGCGGGCCGGGTGCGCCGCTCGCGCTCGCAAGGTACCCGCAAACTGCACAAGTGCCTCTCCACCGCCTCCGACGTGTACGCCGCGCCCCCCGCCCCGCAGCATTCCCTGCTCACGACGCGACAGTATTGCAGTTTTGGTAGTACAGTCACCTTGTAAACTACAGTCTTTCCGCTCTGTAACAGTCGCAATTTCTCCATTTTGTTTTGATCAGTTTTTTCGTTTTTTACGACTTCGTTCGGTTGGCTTTTGACGAAGCGCTTGGAGCATGCGCCGCCGGCTCGCGTGCGCTGTGTCGCCCGCGTCCCAACGGGCTCGAGCACGTGTCTTGCCTGCAAGCGCTTTCGCCGAAATTACGTCTTTATTTACTTTTTTCAGTTAATTCTGTTTTTGTTAATTTAATTCTTCAACGCTCAACTTCTCTTCCATTACTAATTGCAGATCTTCCGTTGTTATGAATTTGAAGATATATTGGTGTGTCAATGTCGAATTTCGGTATGTATTGTTGTTGGAGAGTAAGACGCGATATATTGTCCCATCCTCAAGTTCATAACTGAATTGGTTTTAAAAGAAAATTGATTAAAAATTGTTGCTGACGCAAACATTAATGGTACAGTTCATCAATACTGAACCGGTTAGTTTCATTCGGCCCTGTTGATTTGGCATGCGTTAAGTTCACGTATTTATTTGTTAAATTTTCCACTTTCAGATCGGAATCATACAATAGGTAATCACGCAGTGTCTCATCCGGAGATGTTTCATTTGTTTCTCTTTAGTTGTCTCGACTGTCCCATGTATCCTCATGTCAACTTCTAGTATATGTCCTCACGTGGTGTGTCGTTGCTAAGACGGAAGCCGGCGTCTGCCGCTCCGTGTGTCTAAAGTCGTCGTCCAGTGCCAAAGTCCAGTACCTTCAATTGCTTCTATTTAATTTTTGATTGATCACTCTTCTTTCCTTTTATTATTTACTTTTAGTTCCGTGTAGATTCATGTAGTTGCCCGTTTTGAATTCAACATTCCTGTTGTCTTGATGACTAAATGTACCTACTGTTCTTTCTAAACAGAATATTCCTGAGAAATGGTTGTATTTCCATACTTTGGCTTGGCACCGGACCTCGAGTTGCTACCCGTCCGGCTAGCGTCCTCAGACCCGCTTGTAACGTTTGTGGTTTTATTTGTTGATACAGAACCAACTATTCCGCAGACTCTCGCATCTATGGACTACTTACACATAATGCAACCCAATGGTATCCAAACAACATTTGCATTGTTTAATTTCCTTTTAATATATTACTTTGAATTTCATTTGGTAGTTACCCGGGCACCTGTAGCTTGTTTATTTGGACGTTAGAATTGAAATTGTGGCTGTGACTGTGTCGTGTACCCTCTTTACAGCACACTATGCAAGTTGTTTGCACTTTAAAACGATCTATCGGCATGATGTCTAGAATATAAGGTTGAAAGGTGACTTACTACTCAAGACTATCCTGTTTTACAATATACCACATGTCAGTGTTGCGATGAACGGACTTGTGTGTTCTGTGTGCATTACTGCGACGCTTTCATATTGTATCAGACACGCGATCTCTACATTACTTCTTATCAATTCTATTTCAATATTATATTGAAGATAAAACGTTATAAAATCAAGGTCACTATCGGTCACTATTTTCTTTGTTTGCTACCTGCAAAGTATTTGTAATGTTAATTAATTAATATTGTTTCTTAATATATTGAGCACAAAATTCAAATTCAATAATTCGATGATTAGTTTTGTTTGTATAATAATGTATGAGATTTGTTGAGTACATAATATAATTTTTTTTTTTCTAGCCCGACCACAAAGCAAAAAGTTTATATGGCTCGTTTTTGGCTGCCTCTATATACGGCTGTCCTTATGTCTATGTATGCTTCCGGTACTATATTTAATAACAGCACTAGACGCATGCGCCTTGAGAACGTTCGCACCGCATACATGTAATATATTTTGCATTGATCTTGTTTGTCCGTCCATACGACAGCTTCGTATTAGATGTGGAGTGTACCGCGACGGCTCGTGTAGATGTACTCAAGCTGTTACGCTAGTGAATGAAGACCACCGGCAGACGGGCCCAGCTTGCGACCCATGTGACCCCATCTTCATCACCATTTCGTATTACTTTACGCTAATGACATATGTTTATGTTGGGCAACGCATTTTCATTCGCTCTTTCCATACCTTTTAGAACTACTAATATGTGTTTAACTTTTTTAAATCTAATGTGTTTCGCCCTATTTTAATTTCTACCTGTGTGATCGCGGCAAACAGCCTGACTAACTGGGTGTCCTAACGTGACACGCAACGTGTTAATAGACCGAGATTGGACGGGCATGCAATGCGAACCTTAAGCATGACTTCTACTGATCTCTCGTGGCGTGTGAGCACAGAGTATGCAGCACCAGACGGTGACTCCGGCTACTTACACTACCGCACAGATTATGTACGCTAGTTGTCGCCTGCAGCTACGTAGTTATTCTTGTCTATCTTACTGGCTGATTGTCTATGTTGCCGATAGATGTCGCTTTCTGAAAGATACTTGGAGATATTGACGTTTTCTTTAGCTTCGCGACAGTAACTTAAGCCTCACAATTTACGTGAAAAGTGTGATTTTAGGATACATAAACAAAAGTCCTTGTCTATGGTTTTTACAAAATACTTTTTAATATGCATAATCAGCTAGTATGATAGCATTTGTCCAAAGACCATAGAGCACTCGTGGTCTATGATCTTTGGACCTTCAATATTTCCACTACGGGTGGATAATCTGTTGGTTCTGTTGTCTACGGGCCGCGTAGACAAGCTGGATAGCTCGTTCTCGCGGTCGCGCTCCAGCAGCATGTCCAGCCTGGAGAATATCTCGCAGGAGGGCATACAGTGCCTCGCCTTCGCTGACAGCTACACCAAAAAATCAGGCAAGTACTTTTAAACAATTTAATGACCACAATGATTGGTGGCCCTTCGAGCAGGACACGTATTAATCACTCTTACTTAACTCCATTAATTGCCAAAATTTGAGAAATCCTTTCGGAGCCCACATAGTGTTTTTTTTTTAATAAAACAATTGATTAGATACAATTGCTTCGATGTTAACTTGGCAGACCCAACGGGGCTGGTGCCGACGCTGTGGATCGGCACGTCGCTAGGGTCAGTGCTCACGATGATGATCAGCCTGCCCGAAGCCGACCTGCGCTACACGCAGCCCGTTCTCATCTCCACCACAGGTTTATTTATTTTGTTAACCATATGTTCCACTGTCGAAACACCTTAGTAATGAATGTTAAATATTTTTTTGGTAATTACTGCATCTTTCTGATTTGCAGGAGGACCTGTTCTAAGGCTAAAGGGCTCTATTTTAACAATGTCCTTCCTCGACTGTAATGGTGCTCTAATACCTTACTCATACGAGAGTTGGAGGGACGACAGTAAAGAGGTAAATCTAGAATCGATGTCTTCTATTTTTATTTGTTAGATTGGATTGGTTAACAAAATAATCTTACTCGTGCGTTTAGAATCGCGACAGCCGTGAGCGTCGCGAGCGTACGCCCACCAAGCAGGGGTCAAGTGCAAGTCGCACGAGCCCGACGCCGGGCGCGGGGGTCTCCGGTGGCGACGGCGACCGCCAGTTCGTGGTGGTGGCATCCGAGAAGCAAGCGCGCGTTGTCGCCCTGCCAAGCCAGAACTGCGTGTACAGACAGCAAATTGTGGAGACAGACTTCGTTGTTAAGTCAGAGACCGTCAGTCTTAAAGGTAAGGAGCAATCTTAGCAAATTAAGGATAAACTCGTACCAGTTTTACAAAGAAGGAAGTACTAATAGAGAACAGATCTGAAGGCGCTTAAAACAACTAATATAATGCAAGTAACTGTTTTAACATTGTTTCAATAAATTTCAGACAGCGTGTGCCTCGTGAACTACCTATCGACAGGTCACCTGGTAGCTTACAGCTTGCCTTCGCTGCGGCCGCTGGTCGACGTCGACTTCCTGCCGCTCACCGAGCTCAGGTATACTTCTCACGATACCTGTCGACTAAACTAATCTTTATCTTTACCCTTCCATGGAAACCAAATTTTTCAAGAATGTATATCCCCTCCAAATAACAAAAATCTATGATTTTTCGTCCGACCCATATTAGTCCCGAGTTACTTGCGACCTTATCAAGCACAAGTTTTAATTAAGTTGAATGAAAAATGTTTGATGCGACATGTTGTGTCTTCGAAATATTGTTGACCGTCTGGCCGAGCCGGTGATTCGCTTCACCTAGAAGTTTTAGAACATCTAACTTCGCCTACGCTTCATAGACTAGTTCAGCAAAGCTTTACGTTTTAAACTCTCACTCGACTAACATAAAGTAATATTTCAAATCGATACTTTCATACTTGGGCTTAAATGTTTACGTCGCGCCAGATTTCAAAGGATATTTCGACAGACAGTTTCCTGGTTTCCATGGAAGTGCGACGACGGCGTATCTTCTCGATTTATCTCGTGCCATGTGTCGAGTCCCCCGATAGATGTCCGGTCAACACCTGTCACTTTTTAGACAATTTCCATGCACTGAAATAAGGCACTAAATGATAAAGAGCTTGTTTTTCTACATTCGAATTAGCTTTGATGACGACGAATGCTTTAACGCAGACTTTTATCATATAATGATCTGTCACCCACCAGTCATTCGCTCGATGAAATCGATTTGTAACCATCTGCTGTTTTATCATTTACAAGCCTCGAGGTACCTTCTCTGATTTACGATCGATGTTAGATCTACGAGCTTTGTTTGGTGCAAGACGAGTGCGGCAACCCGAACTGCGGCAACTCCTAAGTCGAAACATTCTTTTTATATTTCCTGTGGAAACCAACGCGCAATTTTGAAACCATTTTAGAGATCATTGCGCCACAGAGACTATGGAGGTGTCGCAGTATTCTGCCATATTGCATCCAAGTTTTAATCCGGATTTTAAGTCGAGCCACTAGATCCAATTTTGCTCCAAACAAGCAACGGTGTGTCATCTTTTATTTGGTATAAATAGCACCGCGCTACAGTGGCGCCACTTCTTTCACAAAGTAGTCCAAATTCTGCCGACTGTCGAGCACCACCTGTGCTTCCGATATCTGCATTTTTTAAACCTATTTTTAAGTAACTCTGAACATGATACAATCACAAAAAATGTTATGTATGACGTGACGTCCCGCGGTAGCCTAACAGCCATTGAACTCATCGAACGTGTCCCAGGTATCCTTTGCTAGCCATGTAACAGTGTAAGTCGCGGATGATGTCGATAACACCTGCATCGTGTCCCGCGGCGTGCGGCCGCGCGCGCTGCCCCCGCCGACGACGGGGCAGCGCGCGCAGTGACGTGTACTGACTCGCCGCCCGTGTTCTCGGTAGCTTCCAGACACAGTCCAAACAGAGGGGTATCGTAGACCCAATGCTCTCGATCTGGGGCCAGCAACTCATTGTTAACGAGGACACAGACCAGTAAGTGACGGTAGCGGCCGCGCTGCCCTAGTCCCCGCCTCACCGCCCCGTGGCCCCGCCCACACGCCCTCTTGCGATCCTTTGTTCAAACTGTTAGCTGTTCATGTCATCCCTCAACTCCTGCGGTACGTTTACACTTCGACCGTGCTCTGGGTGGGTATTTGCCCCGACTTTGAGTACGATTTGTTACTACACCACGTCAGTAAATAGAGACAATTTGTTATATGTACAAATGGCAAGAATTCACCCAGACCGCATGTGGCCCGAGTCCCCGCTTGCGTTCGCTTGAGCCTCAGTACCAGCCCCTAGCGACTCCTCCACACGACACTACCCACAAAGTTCTCGACAAACACTCTCACACTTACACTGCTCTTCTCTGCTTCCATATACGTTTGTCTCGCTCTATTCTCTTATTGATTTATTTCTCTATCTCTCTCGTTCTATTTGCTATGAAACTTTTTACTTGTTTAAAGAAGAGCATGCAAGCTGCCGGTACTCTTGTATCTTCCATACTGCTTCACTTCATTACTTGTACAGTCCGATACGCTTCGCTTCTGTAGACTTTATATCAAATAGGTATCATCGCGAGGACCCGACGAAGGTGAGACTTTTCTTATTTCACGTTAATTTCATTGGAGCTAAACTCTTCATTATGAAAAGCCATAAAAGGAAATCATTGATATGTGACTTGACGTGACAAACTTCGTTTTAACAGACCTATATTGACAAATATTGATAAAAAAAAATGATGTCAAAGAATTTAAATAATTCGATATTTAAACTTCAAATGAAATAACTAGATACTTCAGAATTCACATCAAATAATGGCAATAATTGCAATTGACATTTCTACAACAATGTTGCCAGATCACAACGTTCCATTTAATTAGACGTGACATCTTCATAGCATATTCGTGGCGTGTGCAGGGTCGCGAAGACGTTCTGCTTCAGCAACCGCGGCCACGGGCTGTACCTGGCCTCGCCCACAGAGATACAGAAGTTCACCATTGACACCGAATTCTGGTTAGTAACCTCAAACGCTGACAATAAATAGACAGACTGTCTCAAACTTGATATTTGATCCACAGTCGATTTTTGAAAAGTAACATCGTTTTTTAAATGACAACACTGACTATATATCTATGATAAGAATGTTGTTTGGCCAACAATTGATAGTGTTTCATTTTTGTTCTGTAGCCATCAAATAAATGAGATGCTCGGGGAGCTATTCCTGCCTCGGGACATGCCGGAGGCGCCGAAGGAGGGTTTCTTCAGAGGACTGTTCGGCGGCGGCGCGCGGCCGCTCGACAGGGAGGAGCTGTGTAAGTAAATCTAACGAAACCCGAACTCAAAATATGTAAGGTTCCATAATTAATGCGCTAAGAAGGCACTGCTTTCGTGAGTTTAATATTCGCCATATTCATTGGTGTGCAGTCGGCGAGAGCAGCGGGAAGCCCAACCGCGCAGTAGCGAAGCACATCCCGGGCGGCGCGGGCGCAGCGGAGCTGGGGGCACGCGCCTCCGCTGCCGCCAGCGAGGTGTCCCGCGCGCACCAGCTAGTGCTTGAGCGCGGCGACAAGCTATCGCAGCTGGAGGACCGCACGGAGCGCATGCACTCGCAGGCCGCCGAGTTCTCCTCCTCCGCGCACCAGCTCATGCTCAAGTACAAGGACAAGAAATGGTACCAGCTGTGAGCCCCGCGCCTCCTCTCTGCTCCTGGGGACCGGGACTTTGTGAAGCTCGTGACGCGAATTACTCGCTCCGTTCCAGCGCCGCCGATAGATGGCGTTATTGTACAAATCTATGTATCTACAAGTGCGTACTCGTCGAAGTCTCACGTTTAACTTCCCAGTAAATTCTAAAAAATAGTACTTTCAATAAACTTTTAAGGACAATTAAGGTAGTAATAAAATTAAGGTACACAGTATATTTAAAAAAAAAATTGGTAGGTGATTTTAATTAACTGAGGGAAGGAGCACAGTTTTCATATTTCAACACGATGTTTGCGACTAAGCAGAGTGAGAGCTTAGGACAGGCGGCGGGGCCGTCGACGGCGGATTGGAGTTACGCACAAGATTGTTTTCAGTTAGGCGCGGACGTAGAGTATGGTACGGACAAACCCCACAGTTCGGTCATCCACGACCGCAGCGCCTGAGTTCTTATCTCCCTTCTTTTATTATCTATTTTGTTTTTTTTATAATCGAATGCATGTCAGTTGTTTCGGATGTGAGCTTTCAGCATTCGTTCTCGCGATGTGATAATGTAAATAAAACATTAAGTAACATAAACTTTATCTTTTTATACCAGAAATGTAAATCTTATCAAAACAGACATCACTAATACTTTCATTCCGATATTTCAGTCGTTTTTATAAATTGATTTCATTCGATTTATGATTTTCATTTCTAGGGCGCGTTAGAGTCGCGTTTTATTTTTAAAAAGTGTTTAAGTTTGGTAACAGAGGTTATATTGAAAGGTGAGAAAGTGAGGTTATAGTGCTACAGAGCGTGACCTGCGAAGCGTAGCTGTACATTTTATAGATACCAAGATAAGAATAAATTTTAATAAAATGATAATGATAGTCGATGTTGAACTGTATAATGTGATAAGTTAATAAAATAAAATAAATAAATATAAAGATTGGAAATTTAAGCATTGGATGACAATAATTTTTGTTAATCTGCAAATTTCTTTCGTGCCACGACGTTTTTTTTTTCTCTGTCACTTCTATTTGCGTTCAGAAATCGTAAATACTTTTTACGCTGTGGTCCTGGCCAGAAATATAAAAGACATCTTGCGGAATAATATAGAACTAAATTCTACGCGTACAGATAATGTAGCGAAGCAAGCGATTGAGGCGCCATGTTTGACAGGCTTCCTCTTTTCCTGGTCAGGTTATACTTTGTCTATGATGTGGCATTATATTTTTCGTCAGAGCATTTGTTAGTAGTAACACGTTATACTTAATTATTATTTTACTTGTGGATTGTTTATTAAAGTAACGTAGGGTCCCGGCGCTCGCGCCGCACGAAACGATAGCAATACACGCCGGGTCGCCGGCCCGGCGCAGGCCAGACCAATTGGTGTCGTGTCGGTGTTGCTAGATAAAATACAAAATAAAAATAAAGCGATAACTATTATTATAATATGAAATATTAATAAAAATAATTGCACTATGTATATCGCTGGTTAATAATAAGTTTGTAGAGAAACTCTCTGTGTATAGTAAAATATATAAACAAGTTAATGTATGTATTCGTTCTGTAACCGATAGATAATGTATGCAATAGCGTTTAAGCATAGAACACGTTTTTGAAATCAAAGAAATAATTATTGTATTTTTCCTGATATCTGTAAATAAGTACAAAGCAAAGCAGCACGACGGCGACGGTATACAGTGAGTTTCGTCTACCCTATATTTAAGTGTTGTAGTGAAAATCGGTGTATCGCATGGCAATAATCATTTTTATTAACGATTTTTACGTAGGCCATTAATTACTGGTAACACTGTGTTGCTTCTCGCTTCTCTCTGTATTTCTCCTTTAAAAATAATTTATATGAATAAGACAGTTATGCTTAAAGCTAAATGATCGTTTTTGCTTTTATCATTTCAGATGTATCCTTCTGTATGTAATATTTAGGTTAGATTTTTATTTGTTCTTTCTAACGCTGATGAAGAAAGATTTTATGTAAAAATAGATGTCAAATTATACCTACTGATCAATATTTTTCTTAGATTATGGTTAATACGGTTTTATTAAAAGATATATTATAGTTACCTGTTACGGTGAACCTAATATAACCTCATTTATATAAGCGTATATTTTAATTAAAAGAAAAACTGTATTATAAAATATATTATGCGATGTTTGTTTTTAATTAATGAATTATAATATATTCTATTCAAGTTATGAATTTATTTCGTTAAGAATGTTAATAAACGGAGTGTTACTATGTCAGGAATGTGCTGCAAACGGAAGAATTTGAAACTCCCAAATGTTCCACTTTAGCGTCAATGTAGATATATTACTTTTACAATACGTACCGGAATGCCTCTGGCGCTCGTGTAGAAAATATTTTCCTATGAATCTTTAGAGAAATTATCGCTCGCGAAGTTCCAGATAACTTTTAGGTTATGAATATTTTGACAGTTGTGTTTGATAGCGCGCGCACGCCGTTGTAGAGATGCACCGTGTTATATCTGGTCGCATATCAGTGTAATATATGGAACCTACTTAGTGCGATGGTCGTAGGAAACCCTCGTAGTTTCTAGACGGTGCTTGACTTTTCTACCTAAAGCTTTTAAGATCTACTTAGGTTTTATTTCTGTCTATATTCTAGGCTATCTGTTAGTACTTAGGACAAAGAGAACTGCACACTTGTTTCTATGCAGACCAGACACGTTAGGTTTTTCATGACGGTTTGACACTACATGGAAACTCATGACAAACTGTACTGTCATGTGTGGTATGAAACTTTGTCGGAAAGTTAAAATTTACGTCATGTAAAACTTAACTGGCTGGCACAACGACCTTACATAGTAATGTTCTGCGTGAAGTTATGTTTGTTCTAAGCAAATCATTGCGTAACGAATTGTCTTACAAGTTCCATGCTGTACAGATCGCTAGGATTATTCTAAGTAGACTTTCATTACAAGACAGTAGGAGTTGAACGGTGTCGGTGCTCGAGAGATTTTATTTCTTATTCCAGATATATCGCAAGATTATTAAATGTTTTTTTGTTAAGAAACTATATAAAAACTGTAAGTAAAAAAAAATAACGTTTTGCTTTTTTCAATTTCAAAAATATTTGTAAAGTGACAGCGTGACGTGTACCTAATCCAAATGTGTATAGCATAAGCCACGAGCTGTCTAGGAATTTGCAATGAGTTTAACATTTTTGTCTATGGTTACTCTTTAACCGAGGTATAGACAAAATAACATTCAATGAGCGAACTGACTACATTTTTTATTTCCTCATTCAAATGACAGTTGACTCTAACCATGAATATTCTCTGCCGAAACAATTAAAGAAAAATAATCGTGAAAAATAACAGATTTGATACAGAGAATCGCAGAGCGAGTCGTATATTTAAACTGGATAAGAAAAACCCATACTTAGACCGAAATTCAGTAAAATTTTCGTGTGTAAGCAAAACTAAATATACTTTGACAGTTAAAATTATGCCTGCCTACGTAAGTTTTGACTGTACAGTTCAGTTCAGTTACAACTGAACGTTGTAACGGACATAGTTCTTGCAATGTTAATTTGTCTATGTCCCGTCAGTCTTCTAGTTAAACGACGTGACGCCTTCCTTCGCGCCGACAGTTATTTTGGAAATTATGGGACTAAATTAAATGTAAGGTCTGTAAATATATAAACTTGTGGCAAATTATTACTCGTTAATGTTTGACTACCGTAGTTTCTTTCAAAATTAATTTTGATTACACGGGCGGTCTCAAGGTCGGGCAGCGGTCACATAATTATAGCTCTATACATACTGTAAATAGAGATGCTGTTGAAGTATATGTTTAGTAACGTAGTCGATTACAGTCAGTATATATAAATGAATTATAAAAATATGAAAATAAAACTATATCGAGAACTTTACGACTTTTATTTTCACTTACGGTCGTCAAACCGCGGCCCGCAAACCTCTTGAATATCTCTTTTTAAGATTTATGTGGACGACGGGCTAATTCTCATCAGAGATAAATATTTGTGTGCAAACATAACCTTTATTGATACAGAGGAAACATGTTATAGCAACATAAAAAGAAACTAAGCACATTGGTTGTGTCAACTAGTCTGTCCACCAATGTCCGGCCCGCAGTCACCTCACATTGTCCTATTCGGCCCTTGGATAGAAGGAGTGTGACGACCACTGCTATAGGATGGATATTTGATATCACCAGAACTATTAACCGGATCTTGCTAAAGCTTGGTATAGCTGAACAGTCACCAAATAACACACAGGGTACTAACTTTCTTAGTTCTGCACGGACGACAGCTTTTCTTTTATAATTTAGAATACTAAACAAATATATTCCTATGGAAGGGTGAATGAAAACGCTAGTATATTGAGCAACTTTTTTAATAAAACTTTTTAACTATGATATAATAAATACAATAGAATACATTACATACGAGCATTTATTATGTCTCGGGCGCGTCGACGACATACTGAAGTGAGGGTAATTGATGAATCGGAAATTTACAATATCTAAGGTGTAACCTGATGATTAGGGTACTGCTGCTTCGACCACGCCCGGAAGGCACAGTTCTCGTTGGCGGACCGTCACCGCCGCCGCTCCGCCGTGTCCCCACATTTATATACAAAGCACATTCACAATAAATGCGTTAACAATCCTTGCATCCATAATACAGCAAACATCTAACTTTGAAGTACTTCGAAATGGCAATTTTCAAAATAATTTAAACTAATACGCCAAACATAGTAAAGCTTTTATTGTAAATGTACCTTTAAGGCGGGAATATTTAAAACTGAACCGTCACCCGAAACAAAACAAATCATGGACGCCACATTCGATCGCGTTTTATTAAATATATTCCCGCCTGCAGGTGAACGGACTGAATGATATCAACCGTAGTCATTCTATTCAATTGAACTAATGTTGCTTAAAGCAACAAAATCGGATCGTACATTGATAATCATTCAGTACCGTTCTATTCTATTCTTGACACGACATTTTAAATCAAATAACATTGTCAAATTTAACACAATTATATTTGTAAATACACGAAAATCATCGGGAGAACATTTTTTTATGTATTACATATTTTTTATTCATCACCGTACTAAAAATGTGACGTCACTTTATACATGGACCCGTGCTGTTTTGTTTCCATTTGATTTCCGCCATTTTGGCGTTGACGGTTGCGGTTGGTGGCGGTGGTGAGGACTCGAAATAATAGAATGAACTGTCAGAAACAGCGAGCTGTCCATCTACAAGGATCTGTGGCCCACGCACTGACGAAATATATCCCGACTACATTCAGCGTCAAATAAAATATACTGCATCGGCATTAAGTGTAAGGCCGTGGGTAAGTATACAACAATAGGAATGGCGTAACACCTAGTCAATGTTGTAAAGGCTACGGCCAGTTCTAACCTAAGGCCACGACACGTGACGGCGCGGACATGGGTACACAGATAAAAAAACTCGACTCGTGAAAGAAAAAAAAATACTTTTATGTAACTATAACTTTATATAAGTAAGGATTAAAACTGGTACTTCGCAAATGATAAAAAAAAACTGGAAAAACGAAAAATAGAATTTCTCTAAAAAAAAAAAATTATAACACAGTTCGACAAGTTAGTATATAAAGTACTGGTTTTATATTAATATAGAAGATTATTTTACAGTGGGTCTAACATTTGATTACTAGTTTTTACCAACAATGTGTTCGGGCCCACTGGCGCGCCGCGCACTTTTCATTACTAAAGCGATACAAAACTTCGAGGACGGCGCAATCGTCTGAGAATCGATCGGAAAACCTATCACATAATTATGTACAAATATAAACTCCTTGGAAGATCCCCGACAAAGTCACACATTACAAACTTCGGTTATATCCGCTAACAAAATTGATAAACATCGAAAAATTTGATTTCATTATAAAATTCCATATCGTATGACAGAGACATTTCAACCTTGTGCAATTCTCTGACGGTTAAAAATACTTTAAAATCGATTCCGAACACGGTTATGAATGATATGAGAAATTAAAAACGAGTGCACTTGACCTAGCACTTGACCTGCATGAAGTGAGACAGCGAGAAGGCAAATAATTCCCCTAGACCTCACACGAACAATTTTAACAATATTTTAATACTAGCATATACAAGACGTTCACTAGTTCGTGAGACATTCTAGATGTACGAAACGATCAGATTTAAAACGAGGAAGTGTTCCGTCACAACTGACTTAAATGTTAAAATCAAACATACATTAAAGAGAAGTTAAAAAATATCTTTTGTGCCGTCGCACCAAACAATATTGCATTAAAGTATTAAAACTTTCGTGAGACATTTCACTATACTACTTATAAAAACGGCTTAACTCACGTGTAAATCTGTGTCGGTACCGACTGGATTCGAGCCCATCGAGCGCTCTTCTTCATGGTGAGTGGGACTGGTACTGTCGCGGTCGCAGCCCGTCGCTCACTCAGCAAGATGGCTCCGATGGGCTCGAAACTAGTCGGTACCGACACATTTACACGTGAGTTAAGCCGTTTGTATAAGTACTATAATATTGCATTAATTGTTAAACATAGTTTTTTACATAACGTTCGATATATGATTACATAAAGTATGCGACCTACATAATACACAATGAAATATATACACCGCACTGTACAGTGCTGGACAACGGCGATGTCCGCACGCGCCCACCGCCTACTTACTATGTACAGTCGCTCGCACAAGCGATATAGAGCGCTTTAGCACCTTCCCAGGGCGACTGACAATGTGAACACATCGAACTACCTGACAACCTGCACATGTATACGGAGACCATAGAAATTCAAAATACGAAGCAACAGACAGGACTATACCAAGAAAACTGTAATCCACGAGATATAACCACTGAGTTTTAATATTCCCCCGTATTAAGTGTTTTTTTTTTGCGAGATTTTTAAAATGTTTGAGACTGTCCGCTCTGTGGTTGCACATTTCGAATCACTCCGATACAATTAACACAAAATTAGGAATAAAATGATGCAAACTGTAGCCTGACAAGAAATAACAGATAACAATATTACGGAAATATAACAACTGTTTTCTTCACGGACTTCAAAACCTCGTAATGAAGGATGCGCCTTCATGTCAGATGACCCATCTTCCCGGTCAGGCTATACTCGTGTCACATCGCAGTGCCTTGTCACATTTCGCTAATCACAGCTAGTTACAAATTTTAACTAACAGTTAAATCTAACCGTGGCACACATCTTCACGTTAGCTGCACGGCTAGCGTCGGTTTACACGGAATATGTTAAACAGATGCACTTTGGAAATAACAACGCATAAATAGATAGATTTGTCATAAAATTAAAGCAACTAGGGATGTTAAGGAGGTTCGATTCCGATTCCGAAAAACGGTACTTCCGATTGATTTTTTCATAAATTTAATCGGAAGTCGATATGCAGCAAATTATTATTCAAGAGGTAGACAGTTTTTTTAGAAATAATCCGGTTTTAATTTTGATTTCAGTTCCGATAAACCAAATATAGAAAAATGGGGTTTCGAATTCGATTCCGATAAAATATTTCCCTAACATCGCTGGTTACAGTTAAAACCATGAAATGATATGAATTCACAATACGGCTGGTTAAGTTGATATAAAACATTTGATTCGTCTATATATTTAATATTCAGAAACATACTTATTGGAGAACAAAGATAAATTGACTGTAATCGAATGAAGCGAAACTTAAGAAGTGTTATTTTTTAAGTAATTCAACTGGAAAAGCAAGTTATTGTAGTTTCCGTATGTTTTAGTCACAAAATGATATCATTTTCAATATTAAACAAACAAACGTACGACATTTGGGTTGTAATGAAACATTCAAACTTCAATCAATCATCAATCAAAAAATCATCAATACTTGGAACACAAACTAAATCTACAAATGATATTCCGAACACGTGCCCCGCGACACGTGGCCGCCAGATATGTCTGTCATACATCCAAAGATATGAATATTAAATGACACAATATTGCGAATTCTAACAAAATCCTACATTAAAAATTACACGTTTCAATTGTTTCTAAATTAAAGCAAAATCGTTTTTTCTTTCTAAATTATCTAAAAAACAATTTCTTCATTAGCTCCCGATACACTCTGCCACGTATTAGATTTACGAATTCCAAAAAAAAAACCAAGCTCGGACACTTCACAAGCCCCGTACATAACTACGCTTAGATCTACATAATAATTGCGTTTACACTAATTCCCTTGAACGAATTCATCAAAATCACAAACAGTGTACCGCAAGGGAGTCACCTGGGTCACGTACATAGTTTATAAAATTAAAAATCTTAAAGTACATTGCGTGAAACTTATATATTGAAGGCGACACACGCTACTACACACTAGCTAAGAACAATTGTAGACAATCGATATATCTTATGTACAGTGAACACTGCTAATTGAAATAGGAATTGAACACGAGGACAACACTAAGTATGGAATAACAGATTAATCTACAGGCGACACTCCACTGTGAGGTACCGTCCAATTATATTGTAACATTCTATATTCGCAGCACTTTTTAATATTGATACATTGTAGACTGTAAACTAATGTATCGATTGAAGAATCAGGTCGGAGATCATTGAAATTATTGTCTTACTTTAAAGAACACTAATTTGAAAGGAACATGGACAATTCTTAAAAGATGGGCGATAATGTACGCTTCGGTAGCCACTCTCTAGTTCACATTTTTGGTTGTTGGTTGTTCTAGTATTGCGGATGTCTGAGCGACGATGATCACCCTTGTATCCCCCCGTTCGTTTGCCCCTTTCTCCCGCCGATATTTCGAAGCTAACCAACACTAATTCAATTTCAATATTCATTTTAAACGTACACCAGACGCATGTAGAGTGCCCGCCGTACTTAACATTACAATTGCAGCTACTTCATTTTAACAACACATGCGTTGCACGACAACATCACAGAACATTATAATATCGAGACTTGCATCATGTGAAACATATAGTAGAGATTTATTTTCATTTAACATCCACATCGAAAATAACATGTAATTTAGCAATAAAGGCAAAAATGCAATAATTTTGTACAAAATTTAATTCCACAAGCTAAACTTTCACAAACATAAGTCTTTAAATATCTTAGAGTTCCAAGGTCATCTGCGCAGTGCCCGCCCCCGCACCGCTTGAGCCCCGCCCCCCGCCCCTAACAATATTTGGCGCAGCGATTCGATGTTCAGCCTTCAAGATATCAATTGTTTGAATGAATTAATCTACTTAGACGGTCGATTTTTTTTAGTCTATTATGAGATTTGCAAAAGTACTAATATAGCAAAGTCTAGTAATATCAAGGTCTGTAGACATATGTTTTTAGCTAACATCCAATCTATATTTTATGATTACATTATATGAATAATTATTTCAACATTGTTTATGCAGATGTAGTGAGGAATTACTTTCCTTCGGGAAAACTCGGATTTTTATCGGAACACGATGACTCCCGAACTGTCAATGAATGATCGTATTATATGAGTGACATTTTCATACCCATTAATATGGAAATTGTTGTTTAGTGTCAAATGTCAAAATGAATAATGTCATTCTCTAAAATAGGCACTGAAGCTGTTTGAGAGAGCACGATAAATACGAACTTTTCCGAACAATTACGAAGGAAAATCTTTTCTCACTATACGTGTACATACATTAGCTAGCTACAGTATATTAAAACATGAAAGTATGAATATTCTAGTTGAATTACAACACATTTCGATTATGTAAAACCAACTGTTACTTGTTGAATTTAATGCCCATAAAGTGACGAACAGTTTACGAGTTACGGTTAATTTTATAACTGTTAATGCCTTCAACATTTGCCTTTATTGTGCAAACTTAAAGCGAAACGAATAACTTAACACTAGTATAATGGAAGTGACCACGTGACGTGCGGGTGACGTCACACAACGAACACTCATATAAGCTCACCTCGACTTACACATTACTTTGTTCTATATCACACGCCAATTGCTGTCAGACGGCCTAACGTCCTTTATTAAAATATACTGAAGGGGAAATATAGCGAAGAAATTATTCTTATCATTGTGACGTTTACATTATTTATACTAAATATAAACCACATACGAAACTGTTTTTTTTTTTTAACTCTAATTAAGAATAAACTTAGCAGAGACGGCTCGAAGGTCGTGGACTTGCTGTTTTAAATTTGCTGACCAAGTATTAGTATTAAAAAGTTTCAGAAAAAGTTAGATGTTGTTTACTAATAATGTTGTTATATTAAACATTTTTTGGTATCCGATAGTCGAGGCCGAGCCGCCGCCGCAACTTAGCGATTTACCGCATACTGTAATTTTACATCAGATGTTACATTTGTTTGAGCGATGTAAACGTCACAATGACACTCTGTATAAAAAGGGTAGTTACGAATGATTCTAAATTCATTGGTCCTTTATAAAATGGCGTTTGTACGTATTAGGAACAGGTCGACGAACATTAGTGATCATGCACACGACAGCTGATACATTGCATTCAATAACTAACAGATTAAGATTATTAAGAACACGTACATTGTATATCATAAAAATTGTTTAAGCTACATGATGGTTTCAAGTTAATAAAACCGGTTTAGAATGAAACTAATGATTACAAGTAGGTGTCACAAGTATTAAAACCTGTCGGGCTCCCACAATAGTCCGCAATCGTCGCAGCGCGTCAGGTGGCGCGCGGCGCGCCGCTAGCTCACCATGTACGATCACCTGTCGGCAGACGGCTCCTCCCGGCTCTGCGCGGAGCCCTGCGTCGACGGCTCGGCGAGCGGCTCCGGCAGCGGCTGGACCAGCTCGAGGGGCGCGACCAGAGCCCCGTCCAAGGGCTCGTCAGGCTGCGGCATCGCGCTTACGATATCCGCGATGACGTCCGGCGTCATCGAGCTCATGGCCGTCAGCAGGTTGTTGGTTAACTCGGCGGTGGACGCCTCATCCATCGGCTTCACTTTGAAGTCGCTGCCGAGGCTCAGTGCTTGAAGTGATTGATCAAGACCGCTCTGACAGTTCGCATCTGCAAATATATATTGTTTAAAGAAACACCAAGCAATAAAACGTCAAACGTAACACGAGTTGCCTTGCCGTTCTGACGACGAACTAACGTTCCTTACCTGAGTGCTTACTGTGACCATCATTATAATGCCAAAACGGTGCAAAGTCTTGTTGCTCGAACGCGTGCTGGTGCTGCGCGGGCGCAGTGTCTCCGACTGGAGCGAACGGATCAATTGGCGTCGCGAAAACATCGCCAAAATTTGCCCACTCGGTGCCGTCGCTTGCGTTGTCGTCAGCGGTGTCCCACGCTAAAAAAGAAAAATTAAAATCGATATATAAACGGCTGAAAATATATTTACGTTTACCTTAACTAATAAAAATTATAACGATAACGATAGTACATGGATCTTAGAGGTATACTCACGAGAGACGTCGGCAAGTATTTCCCTGACGCGGTCGGGGTCCGCGTCGCCCTCCTGCTCGTTGTCATTGTCGGCGTCCGCCTCCCCCTCCCCTTCCACGCTGTCCTCCCACATACTATACACATACACAAAAAGATTACAAAAAATGTCTTTCAAGTCGGATACTTTGTACTCACTTTCCCACAATCATACTGCGTTCTAATTAGACTTTAATAACATGATAGAACAGAAATCTGTTAGAATTTTTAATTATTTAAATTAATGTACTTACTAATCGTCAAAACGCTGACCAGCCACCTCTAAGAAGTTCTTTTCATTGGACTGGAAGCAGATAAAAATTTGCATATAGTAGAAAATACAGATTGTGGTCCAAATGGATACTGAAACCTACATACCGCATTATCACAAGCGAGTTGGACCGCAGTTATATTTTCATTGACACTAGACGCCTCGTTAAACTGTAACACAGAAATGATACCTCAGATAGATTAAATTATGAATAAAGGTGAAAAACTTAAGAATTTCATCTCAAGTATAAGCTGTCTTAGGCATTAGGAGAGACGAGAAATATTATTACCTCATAGATGTTTTCTGAAGGATAGAATCCACCCTGTAACAAATTGTTTTACATTAAAAATTGATATGACTGTCGATTGGGGCGGGGCATCCAAACGCCCCTCCCACTGACTTGTCACGAAGAATTTTGAAGTATATTTGTGCATGAAATTACGAGTGGCGTGTCGTGACGCTGCAGCAGGGGGCGGAGCGTGGTGTCCCGGAAGGCGGACCAGCGCGCGGCCACCGCGGGCTCCGAGGGCGTGGCACCCTCCAGCCGCCGAAGCGCCAGCACCACGTGCCCCATGTTGCCCCGCCTCACTGCACCCGCCCTACACAGACACCATGATAAACTACGTTCCAATTGAACATCTAATCTTTGTAAACCTGTGACTTTATGTGATATGAGAAAAATTAGTAAGTTTAACTAGTTTAAGATTTCATTGGATATTGTAGCATTTTAGTGTACATGAAAGTGTAAAAATCAATACTTACTTTGTGTTCTCATTCTCTTCAAATGTGTCCATCAATCTCGTGAGCAGATTGCATTCGTCTATTAGCTGTAAAACCAACACATATTTTCTTTAATACACAATCTAAAATCAATTTCAATGGAAATGAGAAATTATAACGAATATATCTAAACAACCATTTGTTTCTATTATTAAACACTAAAAATTCCAAAATCCAAATATAAAGACATCAGCCAGTGACGTCACGACCACAATCTATATAATATGTAGAGTGTTATATACTGACGTGCTTGGCGTATCTGTCGCCGTAGAGGCGGTTGGAGAGCGCGTTGTGCACGAGAATGTAAACCTGCGTGTGCAGGAAGTTGTTCTGCGGGTACTCGAAGAACATGTCTATCAGCACGCCCGCCGTGCCTAAAATGACAAAGTATACTGTTTATTTAGAATTCCAACGCTGGCTCGGTGTAGGCAGCATATCAACTGGCTTCTTTGCCACAGAGAGGAACTTCAAATAACAAAAAGGGCGCCAGACAATTACGATATTTTTTTTCTTTATTTCGTAAAAAAAAAATTAAATACAGTATTCACTGTTAAAGTTATTTTACCTAGTTATTGAAAAAAAATATTTTATATCTTAAGCCTCAACATTTGTTTGCGTTTATTTGATAAAGTTTAAATTGCAATTATGCGTGAATTGTGCCGTTCTTGCCAGGTTTTATGGGATCAGAATGATTGATTGTGGCCTCACCTAAAGTAAGCAGTGCATTGTGCACGTCCTCCACCTCGGAGAAGGCGAGCTGCGCGACGAGCGCGGCCACGTGCACGCGCGCCGCGCCCACGCCCGCCGGGACACGCCTCTCGTACTCCCCGCCCTCCTCTTTATTACTCTGCTCATTCACATTATCTTCTTTACATTCTTCTGCTTGTTCAGTGCCGTCTACTACGGGATTCTCTTCTTTTGGTTTCGAATTTTCGCTCTGTATTTTACAATTAGCATGAAAAGTCCATTAAATATAATTTATTAATCTCAAACTTATATTTATAGATATTACTATATTTGAAATTGTATAGGAAATGTTACAAAGTTGTGAAAAAAACGTGCATTAAACTACTCTAAGTATGACTGTGTGTAAATTGTTCGAGGTATCTCTGGTTATCCAAGTCGTGTACTGACTGAGGCATTGGTGGTGATGCTGGCGGTAGTCACGCATGTGGGCTTCGGCGGGCGCAGCAGAGCCTGATGCAGCAGCGGCAGGTGCGGCGCCACGGCGCGCTGCACGCTGCTGCTCGACCACGCCCCCTCTCCGCCGGCGCCCCCGCCGCCGTTGCCGTTACCACTGGAATTATCAACAATACTCTATAATTCTTACACACCGGGCGATGCACAATCAATTTTTTTGTTAAATTTTATATCTTTTAGGTATTTATTATATTGCGGACAGAGATGTACAGAAAAAGGTTAATCCCCTTTTCAATTAATCCAAATTCACGTTCCTTTCCCATAGCTTTCTCATTAGAGCTAGATGGGCAGGTGATTCAAATTGATCTTTAGCACAGTATTTCCACTTGGCGCATGTCTTCTGTGGTGATATTAGACCTGATCAGACAGTCAGTGTATACTCACGCCAGTGAGTCGTGTGGCAGCAGCGCGAGCAGCAGCTGGCACCCGTTGACGACGGCGTGCCGGCGCACGGCGGCGGGGGATGTGAACATGCATTGCAGCACCAGCCGCACACACTCCTCAGACCGCAGCCGGGATACTAGCGTCCATGACGTCAGCGGCCTGACCAGACAATAGATATATGAAACTAAAGTATATATGTGGGATTGTAATTATGTTAACCCCATTTGTATCCTATATATTCTAAACAACTGAATCGATTTTGCGAGTAAAGTGTGAAATAAAACAAATTTTATTAGCGCCAGTAGCCTAATGGTTAAGGATACTGATTTTCGATCACGTGGTCGAAAGTTCGAATCCCAGCATTCGACTATTGCAAACCATATGCTAGCACAAGCATATAGCTTAGTTGTAGTGGTAAAAGAAAATATTAGTATACTAAAAAAAAATGTTTTATCAAAAAAAACTAAGCAAAACATATATATCGCTTACTTAGCCATAGAGCCCTGTGGTGCGCAGGCGCCGAGCAGCAGGTCGCACAGCAGCGCCGCCGCGTTAGCAGACGCGCGCCCCGCCTCCGCTATCCCCTCTTACTCATGCTGGACTCCTCTTCAGGTATATTTGTATCTAAAATAACACAAAACTATTATTATTTAGTACTAGAAAGTAAGCTGATGAAATAACGTAGTATACAGTTCAATGTAATCCAAATATTGTTAACCTAATTATTCACAGTTCAAACATTTAAATAAAACCTACAATTACTTTCGTTTTTAGAATAGAAAGAAAACAATATCCTTCAGTCAGTAGAATTCTACCAAAGCATTTCATTATATGTATGAGAATGATTAAAGAACAAAAAATATTTCGAAAACCGCATCATACCATTCTCAGCAACAGTCTCCTCCTTCCCATCATCTTTGTGGTTCATCTCCAGTTTCTCACTAGTCTCCTGCTGGCCCTTTTCAGTTTGTTCCGGAGATCGCTCGGAGCCGTCGTTGATAGTGATAGGTCTTATTTCCTCCGGCTCATAAGTACCACAGACTATGTGTATCAAACTCTCGAGAAACTGATTCTCTTCCAACCACTAGAATGTACAATAATCAAAAATATAAAAATAGCTAAGTACTATTTAACAACAAAACATTTATACTGGTAAATTCAAAAAATTACAATTTTAATACAAGACACCACTGCATTTCAAGAAAAATTAATTAAGTCCATGGAGAAGATATTTACTCAATTCTAAATGTGACTAAAGGCTGCCAGTAACTTAATAGTCAATATTTCTTGCAATCCACACTAAAGTGCTCATTTAGTGACAAACACTGAATGTGGCAGTTAACAAAGAACTTAAGTACACTTACCTCCAAAATAATTTTATTAAAGGGATCATCAAGTCTTATGAAGTATTTGAAGATGTCTGCAATAGTTGAAGTAGATATATGTCGTAAAAGGTTAGGCAAGAAATCTCGTCTTGATTTAAAAAAATCCAGAACCCGGAGACATACTATGTGGTAAAGGTACCAATCCTGAAACAAAATAAATACAAAGTATGTGATTGTCGCTCTCTATGTTTTTGAAGTACATGGAACAAACTGGTCGACTTATACACTAAAACATGTTATTTACTCAATAAATAATAATAATAATAAATCTTAAAAAGAAAATCAGAGATAAAAACTAAGATTTCTTTTACAAATAAATTACATAATTATAATTTACAAGAATACCTGTTTAGGACTTTTCTCAAGCAGCATCTCTATAGTTTTACTAAAGTATGACGCAAGCAGTGGGTTTAATGGTGGATCCTTGTTCACAAAGTCGCAGAGTCTGTTCATCTGCACCGCATCCATTGATAGGCGGTCACTCAGCATCATAAGCTGGCTGGTGAGGACCTCGCTTGCGATGTGCGCATGGCGATACTGGGATGCCAGGTCTACATTTTTGGATGGCTCTTCTGTGATCAGTGTTACCAGTTCTGCTAGTATTTCTGATTTAGTTAAACTGAAATGTCGGTATAAATTATGATTTTTTTTATAATATAATCTAGCAAACAAGCAGGCCAACTGCTGTGTTGGCCAAAGATAATGATAGAAGTATTGCTGCCCACAGACCTGTGCATTTTCAGATGTGTTTTGTCATATTAGAAACATGTATAAATACAGTTTATACTATAAAAAAGATTATAACTTAATCATTAAAAAACATACCCTTTCCATAGAGTTAAATATATGAATATTTTTTTTTCTATATTGTGTTACATTTGTAAATTATGACAGAATTATAATTTTTATTGACATTTGAATTCCAAACCCACATTCCAACAACTTTATAGATGAATATAGGTTAGGTCATAAATATATTGAATGTAACTTACAAGAGCATCAGCGCTTTATTATCGGCCTTACATTCCTGCAGTATATCATCCGCCTCCAAAACCTGAGTCAGTGTTACATTCTACAACAAAACAAAGCCCATTTTAAACACTCCAAAATGTATACACACATCACTAATACATTATAACATATTTTAAAATCACTTTTCAACATAATTAATATGCAATAAACATTATCACAACACCGATATTTCGATTCAAAGTTATTCATACATCCATTCATAACCATGAATTCCTGTATATACGCACCTCCTCTTTAAGGAGATTGTTTAACTCTCTAACGACGATAAAGTTCCCGCTCCAAAACATAATTAAAAGTAATAAGTACAATTTAAATTAATCTAGATCCATAGAAAACTTGGTATTGTACAAATTTTAGCGTTTCACCGATAAAAGTGCAACGATCCGTTTTCTGTCTGTCAAACAGAACCAAAATGGTGTTGCCATTTTTAAAGCTAGATTCTAGGCACCGAATAAAGAAATGGTTTTCGATAGAGACAAAATATGAATGACTTTAGGAAAACTGTTTACCTTATCTTATCAATTACAGATTTCTTTAGCACCCAAATATTGTTTGAGCTTACTTTACCCTGAGCCCCTTCAGGAATAATAGCTGCCTCCCTTTTGTTAAGAAATTGTTCAGTTTTAGAAACGAAATTAATAAATAAAATGTACTATGACGCTAAGAACTCGAAACACTTTGGGAACTCTACATGATGAGATAAAATAAAACAATCCTTTTTTTAATGTATAATTTATTGTTGTGTTTCCAAGGTAATTATTGATTATCATAAATAAACAATTATCATGACTGCAATAACTTCATTGCAAGTGCCTCAGCTTCTTGAATAGATAAAGAACCAGATATATCTTTGAGCTTCTTTTTCTTTCTAGGTGCAACACTATCTTGTGGTATACCTTTGCTCTCGACCAGTTTGTGTTTCAAAGGCCTGAAAATAAAAAAGGAACATAAGTTAGATTTAATCGAGTATTTTACGTCTACAAATTGCCTTTGTAAAATGTAGGTGGAAATATGTGAATTACCTATGGTATTTTTCTTCCTCCGACTCACTAACATCTTCAGTATTAGACTGATCGTCTTTCTCACTTCCACTCTCTTTACTGCCGTATATTTTATCAGGATCTGGTAACCATGACAGATCCGGTCCATCAGAGTCGGACTGCGATCCAAAGTCATCATGTTCTTCTGTTTCCTCTTTTGCTTTATTTTTAATCTTCCTTTTTTGTTCTTTATGTTTAGCTTTGACTTTTTCTCTGAACCTGATCTTGTCGAATTTGTCTTCTTCCTTTAACACCTCTTTCGCTTTCTCTATATCTATTCCTCCAATATCTTCATTAATAAACTGTTTGGCTAAATCTGATTTAACATCTTTCTTCTCGTCATCTATAGCCTCACCGTCTTCTGTGAATTTTACTTGTGTGTTGACTTTGATTTTCTTTTTCAGTAATTTTTTAGCAACCGCAGCTTTTGTCAATGGTTTCTTTTTCTTCTTAGATGTAGCAAGTTCTTCGCCTTCTGTTGGAGGTTTAACATCAACATTAGCTTTTTTAACTTGAAGGAAATCATCTTCTTCACTATCTTCATCATTGTGGAAATCAAATTTAGGTAATTCTTTAGTAAGCTTTTTAGTTTTCTTTTCTTGTGTAATAGGCTGTGCTTCTTCATCTGTACTTTGGTCAGTGCCAGCATCATCATTAGCTTTAGTTTTTAATTTATCAAGAACATCTTCATTTTCCTCAGTTTCAGATTCCTTTTTGGGTGGATTATATCCTTTAAGATTTTTATGTAAGAACCTTATCCTGGGAGGGACTATCAGACCTAGAGATCTAGCATATGCATCAGTGTCGAGTAGATGAACATTAAATATTTCTTTATTTTTCATCAAAAATATTGATTTCACATAGCTGACAAATGCTCTCTGTGCTGTTTGTTTGAGTTCAGTGTTATCTGACAGTAAGCCCTCAATTTTTCTTTGTGGAGCTACAACTTTAGATGGGTCCACTGCGATTTTATTAATTGGAATTTTACTTTTTTGGAGATCTTCAACAATTTTCTCTTCATGTGGAAGAAGCATTAAAAGCCCTTCACCTTTACCAAAAACACCTCTGGCTGTACGTCCTGCTCTGTGTATATAAGTTTCTACATCTTCCGGACAGTCCATTTGAATTACCCAGTTCACACGAGGAAAATCTAAGCCTCTTGAGGCCAAATCGGTTGCAAATAGAACAACATTTGACTTTCTACAAAATTCATTGTAAATCCGCTCTCGTTTCTCTTGATGTAAAGTTCCATAAAGAGCTAACAAGCTAACACCTGGCCTTAATTTACAGAATAAATCATATGTGTATTTCACTTGTTTACAAGTGGCCATAAACACTAGTACTTTTTGTTTAAGATGATTTCTAATGAATGACCATAATATGCCAATTTTTTCATCAACCTCACAGACAATGTAACTTTGTTGTAGAAATTCTGGTGTCACAGTGTCTGCTTGTTCATGGGGAGCAACGTAAGTGGGGAAGGACAAGCTGAGTCGTGCTAAGTCCTTCACTGATTTAGTTTGAGTAGCTGAGAACAGTAAGGTCTGTCTCTCTGGTGGCAAGTTCTCTATGATTGCATTCATAGCTGTTTCGAAACCCATATCTAAGCATCTGTCAGCTTCATCTAGTACAAGTATTTGGAGATGACTACAATCAAATAGTGGGTTTTCATCCATATGTTGAAGAAGTCTGCCCGGTGTGCAGATGAGAATATTAATTTGATCCATTCTCTTCTTCTCAAACTTTAGATTCTGGCCACCTATAATTAAACCGGCTGAAAAATCATGTAGGCCACCTACTTTTCTTAATGTTTCATAAATCTGGTATGCTAATTCTCTTGTTGGTGAAATAACTATTGCACCAACTCCATCAAGCCGAGTCCATTTCTTACAAAATAAATTTTCTAAAATCGGTACCAAAAATGCTAAAGTTTTCCCTGACCCAGTTTTGGCTGCACCTAAAATATCTTTGCCTTGCAACGCGTACCCGATTGCTTGTCGTTGTATTTCTGTTGGTGTAGCATAATTATTGTCTTTTAACCCTTTTAACGTTTTTTGGGATAGTGGAAAGTCCTTAAATGTTTTGACAGCATCTGGATTTATCTGTAAGAAGTATATAAATCTTAGTAAAAAATACGAAGTCATTTAATGCCAATAGAATATAAATAAACGATTTCTTATACCTTATCATATTGAGCCTGTAAATATTGAATTGCTGAATCTTCTTCATTGCTTTTTTTCTTCTTAGGTTTGTACAACTTGAATTTTTCCTTTTTAGAATTTTTCTGATTGGCTTTTTCTTCGTGATTATTCTGTTTCATTGTTCTTTCCTCGTTTCAATGTTTATAAAATAATTTATCACCAGCAACAAGCATAAAGCACATGTACATGACATTGACATTGACAGCAGTCAATCAAAGACAAGACAGTCAGTTAAAAAAACGAAAAGTAAAACGTTTTATTTACCTAAACTTTGATAGAAACCGTTTTAGGGAACTATATTGAAATCGATTTATAATTTGATTAAACTAAATTAAAACCTATTTAAAACAATACTATAGAAAAACAAGTAGGTAGTTAAATAAAAAGCAAGCTTTCCTACTTAAATTTATTTATTAATATATGATAAACAACCTGTAATAATAAGGCCACAGTTAAATTTAAAAATCAGAAGTCAGCTAATTCAGTCAATTAACAAACTTTGACATGGTGAACAAAATTACTGATACATGTTTATCGCGAATTCTACTCAAGTAAAAATTTGTTACATTATCTACATTACTACCTTACTTTATATCTATATATTTTAAATACAGTACATAATTTTAGCATTCCATCAAATAATAACAGAAGTGAGGCGTTTTACAAGAACATAAATAAATCACAAGTATTCGAAGAGAACAGATAACAGATGTTCTAACGGTATCATCGTATCTTTAAAAAATACCTATAATTGAAAATTCATCATACTCGAGTTATTCAATCACTGTGAACAATCAACATTTTCAATATTCGATTACCTGTTACTGACATAGATTGAAATGAAAGAACAGGCAATAACAGATACCTATTCTTGCCTTTGTGTTTAGGATAGTATTGCCATAAGCTAAAACGAGAATAATCCAAAATTATTACCATTAAAATTCAAAGTTTCATCCTAGTCAACGTGTTTATTTGCGAATAGCGTAGGTATAACAGATAACAAATTACGGTTAATGCTATATTAAACGCTAAATGTTTCCTATCACTACTCTGCAATGTCAAACTTGTGTCAAACTCGTGTTGAATGATGAACGGTGATTCAGGAATTTTGTTCGTTCTCCTTTAATATCGCGTTTAGAATCAAATTTCCTCAAAAGATTTCTACGATTTGTTGGGAACGGACACTACTGTTTCACTCCCTATTGTTAAATACGTCGTTGCTGCCTTTGAAAAACTTTTAATTGCATTTATTATATTGTAAGATATTCGAGGTAAGTTTGTTTTTATTGTTTTCCTAATTTTGTTTTCGTTTTAACGGAAGGAAACTTTGCTGATTTGTAAAATTTTTGATTAGATATCGTTTCTTTGTTTGTATCAGTCCCGTCCATTGTTTGTTGCATAGTAAACAAGGAAATATTGTTTTTCTATTTTTACTTTTCTAATGTTTATTATGAATAAAATCTACAAATTAGTTAATTGTCAGTTCTTTCAAACATAATGGATTATAAATGTGTTAATTCCAATAGGTCTACCCTTGGGACTTTAATAAATACTATTTTAAACTTAACTGTTTTTATAATATATTTTAGGACAAATGATAAAATATGTATTTATTTGAAAATAATTTATGTGTAAACAAACTTAATTAGTCTGAATTATTTTTGTTGTGTGCCAAATCTACATTTGTGTTAACAAGAATTACAAAAACAATTTCGATGAATGTTGATTGGCGATATTTATTCCAGATAATTAACTTTTGAGAGTTTATTTTAAATGACGGTATTTTTAAAATAAAATGTGATTTTTGACTACAATATGGTGAAATTGTGAGATTGATACAAGGCAAAGGCACAATCAAAGTGGAAAAAATAGATTAAAAAAGAAATACATGTAAAAAGTAATAGAATTTATTAGCAGATATCAATTAAAATTTCGTTGATAAAACAAAGCAATATCGAACAGATAAAATAGTTCGTATATTATGGATAACACCAAAAATCCGAATTATTATTTTTTTTTTTTGTGGATGAACTTTATTCCAGTCCAGCGATCGTAAGCGGCTGGATTGCAACAGAAAATATAAAAAGGGGTGTATTTTCTAGTTTGTAATTACCAAAATTAATATGAAAGATAAAAAAAAGTTTATGCAAGTTGAATTATATAAATAATAATTGAGACGATATTTCTTATTGTCTTATTCTCGCGAATACTTTTGCTTAAAATAATTACAATAACTTTAAAAATAGTATTGTTTGTAGGCATTATACGGGCGTTTTATGATGCTATACTGTCCACAATAGCCCTGAAAATTTTCGATTCACAATTTCACTATATAAAGGGTTAATTTAGACTATATACGTTTTTTCGTACATCATCATCAGCTACGATCACTATACTTCCCCACCGAGGGGCTCAGAGCCTACCCTATTATTAGGGCTGACTAGACCATAGTCAACCACGCTGGCCCAGTGCGTGTTGGTTGACTTCACACATATCTTTGAATTTCTTCGCCGATATGTGCA
>JAODUI010000003.1:743194-767134 GCA_027563995.1 Papilio gigon
CGACATTGTCCAGGTTCGATCCCCGCCATGTACCTATGTGTTTTTCCATTTTCGAATTGCATATGTACATTATACGACGCTCTTACGATGAAGGAAAACATCGTGATACAACCAGCACATATCGGAAATTCAAAAGATATGTGTGAAGTCAACCAACACGCACGTGGTTGACTAATGGCCTAGTCACTTCTAATAGTGGGGTAGGCTCTCTGAGCCCCTCGGTAGGGTCGTATAGTGAGCTGATGATGATTAAATTTAAAAAAAAGTTATAAACGATTACGAATAATCGATTAATTATATCGTTTACGCTTTTAAAACATTGATAACTGCGACAAGAAACAAGGATTATTTAATTATTTTTTTAACTTTCGACTATAACACTTTAGTATTTCATTTTTTACTTAAACTATACTTTAGTGAAGCTTTCTCATAATAATTCAATCATCACTAAGTGTGAAAGGAAGGCGCTGTGTAATAAATATTGAAGATTGAATCACTATTTTGATATAATAAATAGATTTTAGTAGCACATATTAGCTGTCAACACGCTAAGGGTCAGACTGATTGTAGACAATAAAACTGCAAAATGTAAACATACACATGGCAGCGTTCACCGACATGATAAGTGTATTGTTAAGGTCGTTAGGTTATCACGGTACTGGAGAACACAAGTCGCATATATACCACTGTATAACCAAGCAATCTTATTTAAACTAGTACAAGATTTTTAACAGGATTATTTTGTTTTGTTTAGGTCCCAACTCATCCGTTTGAAGCTGGGACTCACACAGTCGCATTTGAAGATGTCCACCGAGGGTATTTTAGGGTATAGGAATGTCAAATAACCCTGACTTTCCCACAAATGGCATTATCTTTTTGAAGATTTCACCGAAATACAGTATAGGTAGGTAAACCGATTCAACCTATTTTTGGAGGAATAATTTAAGTGAGATTTCCACTTACTTAAATCACCCTTAGTTGACATTCCAAAGTGTGTCTAGTTATCTCGAGATCTTCTAACACTCTCGACATGTATGCAGGGCTTATGGACTTAACTAGTTATTATTTGGTACATAATGTATTTACAATAGTCTTATTTAAAGTCGCCCTTACATCATTATCTCAATGTATGTTGTTACAAAAATATTTATTTAACTTTTATCACTTTCTTATGTTAGTCTATATGTTTGAACCTACACATATGTAGTTAAGTTAATTGTGTGGTCAATGATTTAATCCCATTTAGATAAGGCTATTAATGTTGGTTGGTGTTTGGTTTCTTTTTAAATTTAAAAAGTGAATACATACGAGTTAGTATGATTTTTTAATGGAAAATAATTGTTAAAAACCTATATAAACAGTTCATACATGTTTCTAGATGGAAATATCGCAACACAATAATTGTGAAGCTGCACATGTCAATCAATAATTATTATTTAATAACATAAAAGCATTCAAAGATTTTATATGATTACATGTATAGACTTACACTACTTAGAAAAACTATTATTTTAAAGATAGTTAAAGACAAATGCCTTTTGAGTTAAGCTTAGTTACAAAGTAACAAGTTTTTACTTAAGCTCTTGAGATTTATGCATTGAAAATACTAGACTTATCATCACCATCATCGGCCCTTGTCTGCCTACTTGTGGACATAGGCCTTTCCCAATGCCTTCCACAGCATGCAGTATTCCGGCTTCCGCATCCAACAACTTCTACCTTGACGGAGGATGCCCCACATTTCTGATCCCCAACAGTGGCCTCCACTGCAACAGTTTCCTTCCCTACCTGTATCCTACTGCTCATGTATATGTAAATTATAAAATTAAGGGTACCTTCTAACTGCCTTGCTAATTTCTAGCTATACATCTCAGTTGCAGAAAATGCTATAATTTTCTTATAAAATACACTTAATTATACAAAAGAATTTCTATAATCATTGTTAACAAGTAACAACATTGCTACATGATATATTTCTAATGGGATTCCCACCATTTATAAAAGTATGTTATAATTATAGAAATTAATAATGTACTCACATCAAGATAGTTGGAAAGGGGTTCAGGTGCTGGTCCGGAGACAGCGTACTTCAATCGAACTTGTTGGAGCTCCGTACCGACTTCGTGAAAGTGTTTTCGCACGGATTGCATGCGATACAGCGGCACCCTGATTACGCATTTAATTATATACGCTTAATTAGCTAAATAGGACGTATAAGTCGTCGTAAAATTTGTAGAAATTTTAGTAAGCAAAATATATTGTTTTTAATTTTATAAAATAAATAATGGTTATTTAAGTGTACCTGGTAATCCCACTGGCGCATGCAGCGGCGAAAGCCAGGAAAAGAATAAATAACTTGCGCATTTTGTTGCAAGTCATACACGGACTCTGCAATTTTTGTAATAACTGTTACATCGAAGTCTTGACAAATAATTCACTGTTCCGATTGTTTTTTATATACTTACTGCTAAAGCAACGTTTGTCTTCTACCGTCAGAATATACAAGTCACCTTAGAATTGATAAAATCTGCGTATTTATTTTCTTCGCGTTGACAAATAAACTACGCTCGAACAGAGTACAAATTAAATTACCGGCGTTTTGATACGTCACGTCAGTGAACACCGTCCGTGCAGAGTAATTACGCATTGAATCGATTTTATTGTTTGAAGATTAACATCGATTTTCTACGAATAAAATTTTTGATATTCAAGCTTCTGCAGAAGAATGTAAAACCCAAAAAGTGGCTGCTCGGCAACGAACTACTTATATAACTGTTAGAATGTTTATATTGTATAATTTGTAATAAAAACGGAACGATGGTACATAGAGAAGATACAGAATTAGTCATCTGTAAATGCAATCAGTAATCGAGTATAAAAGTCGAGACTAAAGAACCGTCTTTATCGTGGTAGTGGGACTGTACTTAACTTAAACAATAAGTAAAGGAATATTTATAGAAAAACTGTGTTTGGAAAGGTGTATACCGCTGTAAACTGCAATAGTATTCAATTATAATTATTATAAATTCGAGGTGTCATATAGAAATAAAATAAATGACAAATGAATGGCAAAGAACTGCCCTAAATACATACATTTATTAGATTTAAAGAATGTACCACAGAGATACACAATACAAGTAGGCTCATAGCCTGTCACCTTCTACAACAGCTGCAGATGCTACCTTCACAATGTACATAAAAATATTTACAATTTAACATTAAACTATAAGAATTATTGTGCTTCAAAATGTAGGTACTTAAAAATATATTTTAAATAACAAACAGAAATTCCTTTGGCGTAAGACAAATTACTTTAACGAACAAATACTTTCCTTTTTATTAGACATTCCGAGTAAAATACAAATGTTTATGTAGATAATTAAGTTTTGCATAAACTGAACGAACATATGTAATAAACATAATTTTAACTAACAAGATTCAAGTTTTTAATTAACACGTATAGTCACTAAGAAAATAATTGTCCGTAAAATATATACAATAGTATGAACGAAGAAGACACAAAAATATGCCATTGAAAGAGTACATTATTTTCTTAGCAACTGTGCACACGGGTACGTTCACAAGAGTAGACAATAATTTTGTCAGAAGTATACAACAAATGTGTGGAATGCACGCAACCGATTGACAGTGTAGCAAATGCGGCTGCCACGTTTTACATCAAATAATACAGACCAAGCTTAAGTGCACTCTTATTATTTACATAAAGTAACTACACTATGTTACAAACGATGTTGCCTTTCATACCAATATAAGGCACCAAAATACATATTCAAAATATTCGATTCTCTTATAGCCAAATTTTAAATTTGTTAAATTTTTTAATCTTGTATATTTTACTGTTACTATTTTTTTTTATTCGAAAAATAATTTTGTGTAGGTTTATATTAAATTTAGACGAATGTATAAACTGAGTCCAATTTTATAAATTAAAGATTTTTGTATCTACAATAAGCGTTCAAATAAGGGACGGATTCGAAATATTTTAGTACAAAATATAACAGATATGAAAAACTATTGAAAACAAAATATAGTAGTATAAAAAAATATATTTGTGCTTCGTTCATATTGGGTTGAATAAAATAATCAAATAAATAGATCAATTTCGACTACAGGATGTTTGTATAATATTTTTGAAGTCAAACTTCTTTAGGCGGAACTTTTTCTAACAAGATGCACTTTCTAAGAAATAAAACAACATCGTGAAGTTATTCGATACAGAGAAATATTTTTACATTTTATAGGAAATTTAATTAAGTTAAAGGTACTAAATGATTGCGCGGACGCAGATTAAAATAATTATTTCTACAAGACAATAATCGATACTTTTAAATCGATTTTCTATTGATCTTTGATGTCAGCTGGAGAGTATGTTGGATATAAAAGTTATGGTTTCATTCCGATTTAAGAGACAGTTGAATCTATTGAGGTTATGTAATTTTGTCGACCCTTCTATCTCTTAACGCTAGCTACTTCAATGTCCATTCGATTATTTATGTGTTATATGATTATTCGTCACAGTTAGCGCTAAAATGGCTATAATCAAATCAGCACAAAATACCACGGCTTAGTCTGCCCAGTGACAGAGACTAATGAATCTGTGAGACGTTAAACGTCTTGTTTTTTTTTTTTTTTAGTTCCTATTTTATCAGCAAAATAGGTTCTACGCGGATAACTTCACAATGACAATTTTTTTTTAATAATTTTGATATTTTAATACAAAATTAGAATTCGATAGATTCTTGTGCGGTGGCACAAAAGTCAAAAATATATGAAAGAGTGCACTAAACTTAGTCTAGGTGTTGAGGTCTCGAGATTTATTGATACCCTGCCTCCGAAGATAATTAAGTTGATATACACTAGGATACATTACTAAATTACAAATGGCGGCTTTATAAACTGCATTGCCTGACGTTTGTTGACTAGTAGGGTAGTTCTTTAAAAAACTTTGACGCGAGTCTCTAGGACATGAACTATAATACCAGGTAATTATTAGGGGGTAGGTAGACATTCTTGCGACCGTGCTAAGATGTAAGACCCTGTATGTCCTATAAAATTTAGACGCGCGTCACAATACCCTTTTTAATTATCGTCTATAGTATACAAACAATTGAGATAATGCAATTTTAGCCTGTACATCTACAACAAGTGCACAATGAGATATGACGAACGGGCACCACACACACCCCTCTACTACCTCTACGTTTTGAGATAAGAGTTACATCGTACGATCTCGGCGTGACGTCATCGGTACAAGTACCGTGTTATTGTATACACATTGTTTTTACATATTAAGTGAAATATTTGGTTTATACTATCGATTACATACACACAGAGAAACTCTTATATACTAAAAAATAATAATTACAATGTAGTTTATGAAGAATAAAGATAGCAGGCAAGACTTAAATCTAAGTTAGGTTTATTTCATTCAAAGTTGTTTGTAAACATGTACCACAGATTATTAATAATAGCTTTTTACTGTTTTTTTTTTCATAGATTAAAAATTAACACATTCAATGCTATCAATACATCTGGTGTGTTTACCTGCAAACGAAAGCAGTAAGACATGTGTTAATGTAGATGGTCATAGAATTACATTTTTGGTATTAGCTCTTCATGAATAAATCTGGTAGAGATATTTTTTTTATAAGAGAAGGAGGCAAACTTGCGTCGGGATCACAGTGGTGATCGACGCCCAGACATCCGCAGTACCAGAGGATCTAGGGATGCGTTGCCGGCCTTTTATAAATATATATTTGAAACATAAATCAATACTTTTCCATCGTGCATTTTTAACATTTATATGTTATGAATATGTTACATTTAACATCAAACATTCAATTTTTCAACAAACAATTTCAATAAACAATGTGATTCCGTAATCTATTTTTTATGGAATAATTAAAAAAAAAATGTTTGAATTGGATGGATGTTATACAAAATATTTTTTTACATTTTTTGATATCATAGAATATGCATAATAATCTTGTCAAATTAATAAAACATTTTTAATCATATATAAAAAATGGTTGACACTTGTGTATTTATCCAGTGTCGGTACCGACTAGTTTCAAGCCCATGGCTGACTCGGAACTAATCGGTACCAACTTCCAATAATGTTCCACGAAAGTTTAAATCAAACATCATTTTCAATAACAGTAGAATTAATAGTCACTTCTAGTACTGTTGCATCCGAACCCGGAACTCACTTTAAAAGTCATTCACTTCACACACTTTTGTGTCATTGTCAATTTTCATAACACTTTACAGCACATTCATATTTAACCAAGTTAAAATGTCCATATCACCAAATAGTTAACATATTAACTTAGTTACAAGTTTTTATTATGCACAAATAACTTTAAATCCAAGCACAACAAAACCATGTGAACTTATCGCCCTCGCCCACTACTGGGCATAGGCCTACCACAAAGATCGCTAAGATGATCGGTCCACGGCCCTCATCCAGGATACACACATACTCCCGGCACCAGATCATCTATCTTGAGGGCAACTTACATCTAAGTAACATTAATTAAGCACTTAGTCTATAAAGCCGCCACATATTTTGCATTAAAATTATTGCGTAATTATTACTTGAATTACAAAAAAAAAAAAAACAATAATTAACGAAACATTACTCTTATTATATAGACATTTCTATTAATAAACTTATTAAAAAAGAAACAATGAATATATCTTGACCAAAAAAAAAAAATAATACAAAAGTACTTCATAAAAAATAAATCTACACATACCAAAAAAAAACACACGAAATAAAAAAAAAGTCACAAACCAGACATAAAACTTTAGCGTTGTTTTTTTTTATTGTCATAAATTTATTTTCAATATCTACTACGAAAACATATAATTCACTAAATAAATGCAATCATGTCATAATTACGTTAAAATAAAAAGAAATATAAAAAAAGTCAGTTAGCATAATTTTTCAATCAATATATAGAGCAAATATTTCAAACATACAATAAAGAATTATCAAACATATATAAATGAATTTAAATAAAAAAATATGACAATACAAAAATCATTAATAAACTTTGAGCCTTATCCGATTAAAAGGCTGTATTACTTCAACATTTAAAACAATGTAGCCTATAAACTAGGCCCTATATGTACATTGAATAAATTTGTAAGAAAATATCGTAATATTTTTTTTAATAAAATATTAGTAGATTTTGGTTAATTTACTAATATTTCTTGTAACCATTGTAAGCTTGAAAAAGGTTTTGTTAGGGTCCACAATAGTCGAATAGCGGGTTTCGTACACATGACCGCTACATCGGTTGTCTGTACTCATAACGATTAGGCTATTGGTGCTACGTACCTATTGTATATTCTAGTGCAGATAAATTAATTAGATTGCTCAAAACACTAATGTTAAAGTGAACAATAATAAGAAAAATGCTTTTTTTTTTACTTAACTGTAGACTAACTATCAAGAAAGTTTGACAAAAACTTGTTGTCATTCTTTGGAAAGTATGGAAATAACAAAATGTAAAGATAAATGCATCATCATAAGTAAATAATAAATTGTCAGTATTGATAGAGCCTTAGTTTCAGAATATCCCACAAGCTTGTCTAACACGGTAAGAAGTGTTTTATCGCGGTTATCAAAAAATGGCATAGACAATGAGGAAGTTTGTCATTAACAGGAGGGCACTAGTGAGCTATCTTTAGTCTAGCTTATGTCCATAGATAAGTTTGTCTATAATTTGGTAGCTAGCACCCACAGATATAGAATTTAGCACGAAATAATTGTGTTTTACATAAATAATACTGTTAAAAGTTTCTGGATTATTCTGTTTTAGATTAACTACAACCCTCATTACCGTTAATATAAACTAAAAGTTTAATCATAGACAATATAAATTGACCATAGAGTATAATTACTGAGATATCTATAAATTTATAGCGACAATCGCCAATTTAGTTAAACTGAAGGTATTGTCACAGTATATACCAAGAAATATGTACAAAACATTGTTAACCAAGTTTGTTCGAAGAAAAACAAACTTTCAAGTATGTTTACAGACATCAAGTTATAATAAGATATTGTACTTTGTAATGACATAACTATTATTTACAGAATGCATGGCACAGATTTCCAGAAACCTTACCATTATGATAAAACTTGAAATTCATATTCTGGTCCCATTGTGCTTGAATTTAGATATTGGACACAGTCCTTGAGACTTTGTCCTCACAAAACACAACATGCATTTGAGCTTGAACACGATTGTACACACACAGTTCATCACTTCATCGTGGCACCGGCTGCTCTGAGTCCTGCTGCATCACCGTGCGGTACAGGCGCTCGTCGGTGGACAGCAAGCGCACGGAGAAAGAGTTCGTGGTCAAAGGCGGACCTTGCACCATCTCTATGTTGCCAGCATTCGCCTGGAAATTAAAGACGTTTTTATACAGAATTGAAATGAATCTTAACAGAATTTTCTAGATCAGTAATAGAATGGAAAACAAAACCATGTTCTGTGCCTATACCTGAGGACCATTCTTCGGAATAACTGAAACTTCTAGAACCTTGTGATGTCTCAACCAAAAATAATAAAACTTTTTTTTAATTAGTAACTCACCAGGAAAAGCGTTGCAAAGAACAACTTTGATACATCAGTTTGTTCCTTAGCGATGCTGAGGAGTCTATCGCACTGCACGAGATCGTGGCTCTGGTCGTGCTGTGTCTGCTGCACGTGCTGCGCATGTTGCACGTGCTTGAGCAGCAGCGCGGCGGACGCTTGTATGTCGACCACGCGTCCCTCGCTCAGCGCCGCGCGGCGCACCACCTCCGCACGCCATGACTGCCAGTCTGTCTGGTCGGTGCCGGATTCACTTGAGTTCTGACGTTGGGACTGTCGAGATAATGTACGTTATATTATGAATTGGTGTTGTCTGGCGGCTACTTTTGTGAGAAGAGGAGAGGTTGAGGGAATATGACATAATGAGAAGGAGAGAGAAGTACAAGAGGCTATAGAAAAAAGAAGATACTTTGACGTCTCGTGTACCACACGAAACCTAGAAGTTTAAAGCAGTTATTTTCTTCATGTATAGGAACAAAAAGCAGTTATTTGTATAGTATATGTCAGTGAGAATGATAGAGATGGGTGGGAGTTGGAAGTGAGAGGGGGAGAAATACTTAGAAATTAAACGATATCGTATTATAGAGTTTCACTAATATAAATATCACAATATACATACAATATGCGACGGTGTCTCGTCGGACGGCGACTCAGCAAACCAGCTCTGCTCGAAGAAGCCGTCGTCGTCGGACTCGTCGGGCCGCTTGGCCGCCAGCAGCGCGGCCGCTATCTCTGACTTAGTCCAGCCGAGGAAGCCTGCAGCGAGAGCATTTTGCATCAGTTACGTGAATTGTGGGTTACAAGGAATATTAATACTAATATTACTGTTGTATTTTTTTTATTCAATCACAAAGATTTATAAAAAAATATGAATTGAATTATAATAATATAAATATTTATTCGTCTTACCTTCCGTGTCTCTAGGTTCTATAATACCGCGAAATTCTGTAATAAATAAAAAAAAATCCCTATAATACTGTTTTTACATATACTAATATATAACGCGTAATTTTTTTGAACTTTGTTATGGAGGATCTTAGCAGACATGACACAGTTTAGCAAAACACTTTTTGTAGAAGTTAACCGTACTTTTAAAGTTAATTACAAGTTTTATATTATCACGCTGCTCTACTGAGGGGTGGATAAAATAAAAAATCCTTTACACGAGAACTGTATCAAAGTCAGCAGTTGAGTAATGTTGCCATGATAAAAATTAACTTTTTATTAATTATGCTTGCATGTTTAGTTAGATAAGAATAACGTACCTAAGTTAGGTGGCCTAGGTTCATGTGCGAGCAGCTCTTTACGAACGATCAGAGCTCGTTTCTTCCGTTTGTCTATAACCTGTGTTATCCACTTGTCTGGTAAACTGAACTCGTGTTCCTCGCGGTTTCTGCGTTTTTGTTCTGTAAATATTTAAAAATATTGTTACAACATTTGTAGATTTAAAAAAAAATATATACTAAAGCTACTATTAATCTCTTTGTTGGAATATACGCAAAAATATAATCTATGGCAACACAGACGCCATCTTCCTCTTCCGAAATGGCTGCCGTACAAGGTCACACGCATATTGTCACCTCTCTATGTAATCATTGTAAAATGTGAATTATTCAGTCATCCAAGTCTTTAATTTAACCAACAACAACACTTTTAATACCAACTGTAATCTTTCTCTATCCCTTAGTAGGCATTATATTGAATGTGAACTCTGAAAAAAATATCGACAATTTATAGTTTTTAATTTTGGTTACGTACCATCACTGATTACCAATGTAACAGAAATGCTGACGACATCTTCCAGCGCCATGCTCCTTTTCCTCTTGAGCTTTTTCCTTGCAGGTTCATCCAGTATCGGAGACAGGTCCAGCATTTCCATGGGTCTCGGTTCCTCATCATGCTCATTTTTGATGTCTCCATTTGTTATTGGTAATGGTGTCGAACAACGTGGAGGAGAGTCGGGTGGGGCGCCGTTATCGAACTCGGTTTGTAATTCTGTCAGAGACAACGGCCGTTGTGTAGCTCCTATAGATTCACTGTCTATGGGCGGCTCGGCTAGATCATCAACGAGGAAACCGTTCTGGAAATTATTGTTTATATTAGTATGTTTTTCCTTGTATTGATATCAAGTAACATTTTGTTTCAATACAATGCAACTTAAGGCACTTTGATAGTTCAGTACAATAATCAACTTTATTTCAATTTTTCTTTTTTTCTGCAAGAAATATTAATTTAAGTTAACAAGGATACTTATAATTTCAAATATGTAAGCAATTAAACAACTATCAAGACATAGGATTTAGTCAAATAAATCTACACCAAAAGCCTTCCCTAGTGAGCCTTCAAAGACTTTTGTCGTGGTTAAAATAACATTTCTATAAAAACTTTACCTGTAACCTCCAAGTGACATGTAGATCAGCAAGCATGCCGATCGGCTCCCCCTCATAGTCCAGCAATTGTGCGTCATACGCAGTCGGAGCGCGGGGCTCCAGCTGCAGATACAGCCGAGGCAACGTCGGCGGAGGCCTGGACACGTCCAGCTCACGCCTGCATCCGGGACATTCGTCCAGCTCTATGCTGGTGAATTCATTGCTTGTCGATGCTTTCCGCTTGCGACGGTTGGTAACGGGTGTCTGTGGTTCGTCGCCCGAGCTCGTTGATTCCCTGAAGGATTTTATAATCAGAAGATGTTTAAGAAAGAAAGTTTACAAATAGAAAATGTGAACATTTAAATCAACGTATGAAATATTACGTTGCAAAGAAAAATATATAAATAGAAATGTATACATACACATATGTTTAACTTCTAATCGATATGTTACTTTATTTTTTAAATGTGTAAACTAATATAATGCAATTAATTTGGGCATAAAGGAAATTGTTTTTAAAGTTCCATTGTATGTAAAACATAGGTATGGAACACATATTGAAATATTAACATACTAGCGTCGTAACCAGTTTACAGAGCTGAATGTATTATAGGATTTGATGGCATTGAACGATAAGTGTGACCTTGAGAAGTAAAAACACATTGGTAATTGTAGTCTCACTTGCAACTAGTACTACCTACGGCTATAGCTGCGAAAGCTACCGCGAACGCTAGTGCCTAATTTTTTAATGTAGAATGTGTCAAATCCATAACACATTTATAACAGAATTTAATTGATTATCAGTCTGCGAGCGACGTTATCTAATAGCATAGTAGTTAGACTACTCATTCCTCTGTGAGTCTTAGGTTCAATTCTGATTTTTTTTTAAAAACAAATTGAACCGTGTTTGTTTCTGATTGTAGGAAACGATTACAAGAAATCAATGTAATTATAGGGGGTTTTATGTCACTGTATACTATTTAATAATATAATAAATAAGAAAATTGTCAATGGATTGACTGCTATGAATAGAAATTGAAATTTTAAAATTCATTCGCTTGCTGAAATTATAATGCGGCCTTTTGTTACTCAAGGAGACTAAACAATACAAGTGCGAGCCGCCTACGGTCGGATGGAGGCCGGTTACATTTGCATTAGACTCGGTTATCTGTCTAAAGATTTTATAAAGAAATGAGATCACGTTTGCCGAAGATAACGAACGCACTGGCTAACTGGCTACCGACAGCACGCATTCGGTTCTTACTCAATTACAAAATTATAATGAATGACTGAGATGTTTTACAGAAATACGCGAATAAAAACATATCTGTGTGGGCTCTAATTTAGCGTAAGTTCAAGGCTAGATATTGACTTGTTCCAACCAGGCCCATTCTTCGAAGTATAGGCACCATAAACGCTGTTTTTTTTGTCTTAAAATATTAGTAGTTTTTTGCTAGTTTTTAATATATCTTTTAACCATTCCTGGTAAGATTGAAAAAGCTTGTGTTTTATATGGTTCACGATAATAATCAGAGTATTTTAAAGACTAACAGAAACGAAACGGTATGGTTTGTAAGCCTACAATGACGTCATATTGTTTTCATATACCGGCGTATATTGTTTAATTGCCATTAAAGAGTTGTCATTTCTTGTCAGTCCCTAATAGAGAATGCATAGACTGATTTGTACTTTTTTTTTTAATACGGACAAAGTCGCGGATAAATACTAGTTTATTAACACTATTACTATCTTACTATGGGCTTCTATACATGTTTCTGAAACATTGATTTTTTTTAATTAGGACATAAGGCTTGTTTTTTATCTGTTTGTCTAGTTAAGAGGGATAAATCCATTGATGTTTTCCATATATCCGTTTTAGCAGTGTAAACTCAAAGTTAGCCACAAAACATTCCTCGACAATGTTATTACGTTTACAAAAAAATACCTACTTAAGCAGTTGAATGAAAAGTTACATATTTTGCACGACTTTGCTTGCCAAGGTTATTTTTTGTTGTTCACAGACATTTGATACGTGTGATAAAGTATTGGTAACAATAGTATTTAGGTTATTCATTAAAAGTACATAAAACACTTTATATCATTGAACTATGTACCTAGGTATGTACCTGACACATAGATTATCTATATATTTTTTTTAAATCAAATATTAACAGATTTTTGTTAATTCACTTACATTTCTCTTACAACTCCAACTAAGTTCTAGTCTTGAACTAGAATGTGGTAGATGACACTAGTCAGCAGGATTTGAATTCTGGACCACTTGGTTAGAAATCCATACCCATAACCATTAGGCTAATGGCACTTTAATTATAACAATTAATAAATTTTAATTATATTATAGAATCAAGATAACTTACCCAACACTATTTTGCAAAGAGTCGCTGACTCTGAGAACATGTTGGTAAAGATAGTCCACCTTCCGTCCATACACACTTGCGGAGTGCTGCAGCACCAGGGCCAGTTCTGCAAAGTTGGGGACCACATCAATTTCTTCACTGGAACTGTCCCCCTCACTGGCCTCAAGTGCTCGAAGACCAGCCTCTGTTAGGTACTCTTCTAAAAGCTGAAATGAATTTTAAAATGTGTTACTTTAGATTGACTCATGAGGTGATCTCTTATTGTTACACTGAACTTCGAAGACATTAAATAACTTGATTTATTATCAACTTGGCTTATTACCTTAAACATTAAGGTTTCTATTTATTTTATCAGCATTCTGGTTAATACACATATTTTTAAATTTGATAAAACAGTCATACCTCTAATTACAATATTTCTGTTAAATAACACTTATTTACAATGATTAAGTGCAATTTCTATGTATGTACCATTATTTATCAGAGAATAAAGTTTACAATATGTTATTTAAAAATAGCATATTGCATACTTTTTTGGAAACTTTGGTGCATGAATATGACATAAATTTATTGCAATTAATTCATTACATAATGTATTTCTGTTCAAATAGGTGGTATTTTAATAAAACATCTAAATCCATAACAACAATATTGCCATTTGTAGGTACATACTGTTAACGAATTTTGTATGTTTATATTGGATGTAGAATGTTATTAAGTTGTTTATTTCAAAGGAATGAAGAAAATTTTAAAAGAAAAAACAGTGTTTGTTTGGATAATATGCTAAAGAAGAAGCGGCATATTGCAACATGGTAAGCATGTGTATATTCAAAGTGCACTTGCTATTGATGCTAATATATTTGTCATAATTATTTTGCTAGATAATTAGTAATATTACTAAAAATACAAATATTGTTATGCTAAAAAGTTTTATTGTAAAAACACCATGCTCACCGCACAAAGGTCTGTATCAAAACTACGGCGAACATCACTAATGGGTTTCATCAACTCCGCCACGATTTCTTCCAATCTTTGAGAGTTCATACTCCACCGTTTTACTCGCTGATGCGAGTTTCCTTCCCTGAAAATAATAAACTTCCATTGGAAACATCACAGGTACGCGACGCGGGCACAAGCAACACAAGTTGTACCAATGGCGCGAAACTTTCTGTCACTATACTAATTTAAGTTGTTAAATTAAATTTTGAATATAACGCGAAATTAAATATGTGAAAAATTTTTTTACGGGAACAGTAAATTACCTAAGCGTATCCAAACTATCGGCGTCCATTTTACAAACATAAAATCTTATGATTAGGAAGAACGTAACAAGAACGGTGGCCATTTATTTTTGTTTTCATGGGAGACATTCCATGTTCGCTGTCATAATGTTCGCTGTTCGGTTGTTGTTCGCGTCTATTGTTGTATCTGTGGGTTTTATCTGAAACAGATACACTATTTTTTGTTTATGTGATTAAAATTTTGCCAAATTAAAAGAAGATCGAACAGAAAGTTTTTAAATTATGTCGCATCTAAATTAATGATTTTTACAAATAATTTCATTTTAAAATTTTATTTACGATAAGTTCCGGTACACTAACTCAAGCACTAGCTGTCAAAGCTGTTGTCTTTGATTTGGTTTTGTCTTATTCGATTTGAGTGCAATTCTGTGTATTGAATTTGAGATAAATATTTGTTTTATTGACATAAAATTGTATTAAAATACATAGTTGTAATATTTAAATGCCGAGTAGAAACTTAAATAGCATCTTACAAAAATTGTATTAGTAATCCAATTGTGATTTAAACCGTAATAAACGAAAAACGATGGGCATGTCGCGTTGTTACGCCCTCATGAAATGTTTGCTGATACTGTTCAACATAATTTTCTTGGTAAAATAAATTACTTTTACTTCTTCTGCTTACAGCCTTATCTTCATTGCTGCACACATAGTGCATACATGAAGCTTTTTGTACAACCTTCAGAAAGTTTCTTATTTATTTATTCCTCATAGTTAACGATATTTATAATTGCATATTTCGTAGTTATTTTTTTATTTATTGATAAATGTAGGTTGTTTATGTAAATCTTGTTTTTAGATCGTTGGCCTAGGGGCATGCGCCTTCTCAGGCTGGGCCTTATGGGAAGGTGCGGGAGGCGTTGGCGCAGGAAGAGCTGGTCTAAGCTGCGTGGCGGTCTGGGGCGCAGTACTAGCCTTAGGCGCGCTTGGCACTCTCCGTGGGGTGTGCGGTGCAGGGCACGCTGCAGCATTACGTGGAGGCTTAGCACTGCTGGCACTAGCTTGTGCAGCGGAGGCTGCAGCAGCAGCTTGGGGTGCAGCTCACGCACCGCAACTGAGACAGGCACTCCGTGACAGATTACGAGACACAATAACTCATGATTATGGATTAGTACATTCCCATACTCATATGCTGGACGTTATACAACATGAGGTATGTGCCTTTTTTTATTACTGTACAAATGTGATCATTAAATTGTATGTAAGGTCTGGGTCTGTTTATGGTCCAAAGTTATGTGTCAGTAACTTTGTTTGTAAATACTGTATTGCCATAAATATTTGAAATACTTGTATTACAGTTGCAATGCTGTGGTGCGGAGAGTGTGCGCGATTGGCAAGAGGCAGTATGGGCGGGTGGAGATGTCGCTGAGCCTTCCCCGCGAGGCTCCCTCGACCTGTCCGTCAGTGCCCCTGCCTCTTACTATTGGGTACCTACCTCCTGCTGTGCGGTATGTATAATTAAAACCTAGAGAAATTTTCCTGCCTTTTTATTCAAATTTGAAAAATATACTGATTCGAATACTGATACCAAAATAATTCCAGTATGAAATAAAATGGTCCAAACAATAGTATTAGGCTGTCAGTCATCCCTTGCACTGCTACACTACTAATAAGAGTTATAAGAAATAGAACTCATTGATAGTGTTACTCACTTGTAGCCCGAGACTTATTGCATCTTATTCTTGTATATCCAGACGGACGATCCATTTGAGTGCGAGACATCGCGTCGTATTGCGACAGCGTCGCGCGGGTCTGCCGGCCTGTACACCGTCGCGTGCGCACCGCGCGTGCTCGCCGAGCTTGCGCGCGTGGCGCGCGCGCCGCTAGGTGTCGCCGCCGCGCTGCTCGCAGCGCACGTGCTCGCGCTCTTACTAGCGCTCGCGATCGCTGCACGACCACAACATGATACCAGGTACAAAGCTTAATATGTGGTCAAGAAATACCTGTTACCATGTTCACTGACTCGCCTGGCGAGTTTGTTTTAATATGAATCATGGCATGGAGGAGTGTTAAGCTTAGTTTTTACTATATTTCTTCAGATGGTCATCTATCATTACAGAAACACAAATTGAATGGCTAAAAAAATTTGAAGTGCAAATAGCCTAATGATTTTTGATACGGCCTAGCGATCTAGCGGCCGTGGGGATCGAATTCCGCCATCGACTATTGTCGTGAACCATATCTTAATAAAAGCTGTCTATTAAGATGTTTTTGGACATACAACATTTTATTTTTACTTGTTTTATATTATACAAGATGTGAAAGCCATATTTGTTTTATAATAATTTTTAATACTTATCCAAAGCCATTTAGTTGTCACATGCAGTCACGTGTTCACAAATTTAATTAATAATATAACATTATAATAGGATAAGAGAAATCATTTGAAAAAAATTATTAAACTACCAATGACATGCAAGGAAAAAGAATTAATATGTGTAGCGTGGGTTCACACTGCTGTAATATCTGTTCATGATACTGCTAGCTCAATGTGAATATTATGGATGACTTTATGGTAGTAAAAATCTATGGTTACAAGTTTTGCACTATAGATAAACCTATAGGCGGAGTACTTTATACTGTTTAATCGAGAGAAGAGTTTCCAAATGTCATTTTGTATTGTAAATGACAACACTGAGAGAATCTACCCCAACATAAATAAATTCACAAATCGTTCTCTTATGCTCCAGATTTGATTTATAGGTTATACATTTTTTACATATGGTATATATTGTTTTGATAAAGTAAATCACTTTTCAATGTATATTTCATAATACTTTTAGAGGCTAGCACAATAAGTAATTTTTCTTCTTGGCATCTTCGGTAATGTCCCGTAACAGACTGAATTAATTTATATGAGACTGATTTTTCACAAGCAGCCATCTCTGACTGAAAATATAACAATAGTTAAGAATAAGTTTTTAATCTCTTTTAACCATATTGAATGCAAAAATGGCGGGAATCTTACGAAAGGGATGATATTTTTTTAATTACTATTTAAAGTATAAAACTAACTACAAATATAATGACGTCTGTGAATTTGCAATGTCTATGTCATATTTATACAGAAAAAAAGTTTTTCTTTTTTTTCCATAGACTAAAAGAAATGACGCATGACATTTGTCTTACTTATCATGCCGTCTCTTTTCAACTATCGGTTTAGAAAGAGACAGATATATCGACTAATACACAAAGAGTGGCTATACCATAATTTGGTTTTTATATTTGTGGTTAGTTTGTGGGTAGTTTTTTTTTTTAATAATAACAAAGACTGCACTAACATTCTTTATTATATTAAGCTAATATTTTAAGTTGTTTGCGTGCCATATTATTAATTTTATTATTTATTTGTCTTGTAGAAATCATTTTTAATGTTTTTTTCTTAAAGTAAGTACATGAATAAAGTATATAATTAATTTTTGTAACGAAGGCATTTAAATAATATTACGGTGTTACATTCTGATAGTATTTTTCCTGATGTTTAAATATTTTTAACATGACTGATATAATTTTGTTCGTTTCATTCGTTACAAATAGAGAAACTGTATTGTAATTTTATAATAAAAAAAAATCTTTATTTTTTTTGTACCATGTTTGACAAAACCTTAATTATTACGCATTTATATCACCAAAGAGACTGTGCCGTACTTAAATCTTATTACAATTTATATTTTAAGTTTTTACTCTGAGACTGATTTTTTTTTTCATTTTTTTTTACAATGTCTTGGAATACAAAGTGCGTTTTATTTGTTTTATAAAACAGTTATAATATTGCCAACGTTAAAATATTGTAAGTTAACCCGAAGTAGGTCAGCATTGACTATGGTCTCGTCGCCCCTAATAATGGGGGGGGGGGGGGGGTATGAGCTGATGATGAATACATTTAAACTTTAACATCGTTACGCAAAAAAAGAGAAAAAAAGATGCCACAAGACTAGGTGTAAAAATCTTTCCTAAAAAAAAACCTTTGTATTTAGTGAAATGGATTTTGTTACTGTTACAAATTAAACGCAACTTTGTATTCTTAAATCTCAGTACAAATGTTTTTAGTCATTTTATTTCCTTGTCTATTTCTAGTTAATTTATATATGATATATGTCACATACTGTTCACATGATACTCTAAGTAGATATTAGTGAAATAATTATTAAGCTATATTGATATGGGGAACATCCGAATATTTGTGAAATGATTTTGTTTCTAGACCAATTGTTTTTCCAGACTTTTTTATGCCATGCCACACGTTAACATTTTTATGGCCCTGTACATAATTTTCATCATTATCATCATCAACAGCTCTTGTCTGCCCACAGTTGGATATAGGCCTTTCCCAACGCCTTCCACGGTATTCGATCCTCCGCCTTCCGCAACCAACGACTTCCTGCCGTCCGCACTAAGTCGTCGGTCCACCCTCAAAATTTTAATATTGAGAAATAAATTTGTTCTTAAACATAAATAATAGGTTTTAGAAAGAAAACACAATAAAATTATTATCAAAACACATTATACCCCCTTCCCTCCTTCCCGTGGATCGTAGGCTCCACGTTGAAATACCTGTTTATGGTCTGAATATTAAATTTTTGATCTAATTAAGAAAAAGTTACAATAGCTAATGGGTAAGTTCGAATGGGCCAATCGATTATTGTAAACCAAAATTAGCACAAGCCCAAATTAGTTGGAATGGTATAAGAAAAGTTAGTAAAATAAAAAAAAACGTGCTAATTTTCTCGACTACACGATCTATTGATGAAGAATTTTGATTCCGTTGTTTATTAAAGAAATCAATTTTGCTAATGTTCGGATGTCAGTATTGCTAAGTGGCTAGATGCGGCAGAACAACGTTGGTGTGCTTTTTTATATATTTATATATAGATTAATATAAATATAATGAATGAGGCGCCGTTCGAGTGCAGCGTGGGCAGATTTATTACAATGATTCAGGCCGCGCCCCTTGCAAGCAAAGCTCTGACAAAGATGACGTGAAAATTGCTACATGGATTTTTCTATTAATGTATTCTATTTTTTTTATTGATACATAAGCAGCAGTTATAGTTCGTTATCATTAGTTTTCAAGCATAGACAATATGTAGGTTGAATAGAATATGTGTAAAAAAGTAAAAAAATACTGCTGACGTAATCACCCCCTGGACCCCCCCTTGTCGTCAATAAGCAAAGCAAAGACCCCCCGCCCCTTGCAGTGTTTACGTAATACTTGAACGGCCCCTTAATAATTGTTAGTCGATGTTGTTTGTCTGTGGAAGCTTTGTCTTTGTGTTACAAAGATACAGGTCTTGTCTATGGTCACAATCTGGCTGAATGATGTTACCAGTGCCTTATTTATATTAGAGAAGTAGAAGTCAACGGAATAAAGGACCCTAATACATCACTATTCATAAAAAATTATGTTGTCTGAGCTTTTTTTTAAACTTTTTAAACCAGTGGTCGTTAAACCGCGGCCCGCGATACATGGTGTGACCAGCGAACTTTCCATATTATACATATTTCGGAGAAAAAAAAACCTTTTTTTTTATAAACCACGAAAATTTGCAATAAAATTTAAATTTTCCGTTGCTTTAAAATTAAAAGTTATTTCTAAAACACATTTCTACAGAGGAAAAGTGTTATTACAGCTCATAAAAAAAATAGGTTGTGTAAACTACTTAGTGCTCGAATGTGCGGCCCGCAGTCATACCTTACATAGTCCTATTTGGCCCTTGGATAGAAAAATGTGACGACCACTGGCATAGATCAAATTGATTCTGACAGTGAAATCCCGCTTTCAAAACGCTATCTACAATTTTCTTACTTACACTAACAATTTCGATAGTCAATTAGTCAAGGCTTCCATGGTATTTGTTTGTACGTAGTTGTCATTGTAGAGCGCCATCTAGCGGCAGTACGCAAATGTTAATTTAAACACTAATAAATGTATTGATTAACTATTTTGGCTTTTATTTAACTGAAAACGAACCTCTGTGTTGCACTGAATCAGCTAACTCAGGTCCCCAAGGTCTGCGAGTAATCAAGAAGCACGTATGGGCTGTGGATGGTGAGAATACTAAAAATTGGAAAATGGATGAAGGAATTGTGATTTAAGTTTATTACCTAGACATGAATTTTCTTACTAATATTATAATTGCAGAAGAAGATTGTGTCCAGAACAGGTAACCGGATATTGTTGAAATTTAGCAGACACGTAGAGCACAGTCTGGGAGAACATAGTCTAGGATACAATCTGGTAAAACCGAGATAAAGATATAAGAATGTATAGGAAGACAGTGATTTATGGGCTATAGAAGCTTGTTAACAATAACCTAGTTGTCGTGTGGTAGGAAGTGTGGTCATGTTGCAATTGCCACACAATGTTGCCATATAACCACCATTGACAGTTGACAGTGACGCGGTAAATTGCAGTCGAATTGGACATGCTTTCACGTGTTTAAAGTGACATTACCGGTAACAAGGTACACTTATGAACGGAAGCATTTACTTACGTAAAAAAAAATTAATCAGAGATTATATTAAAATTGAATAAAAGCTTATTTCTAATGACAATAGAAGGATTTGAAATTTGACCTTGAATAACCTTATCTATCAAGAGTAGAGGGAATAGGCACTTACCAAGCTAGCGTGTACCATCTTTCGACATCATTACTTGGTATCAGTTCTTCATGAAAAAAAACCTTATCTGACCGACATAGTGCGGACAGCGGGCAGTCGTTGGATGCGGAAGGCAGACCGACAGTGAAAGGCATCGGGATACGTCTATGCCCAACAGTGGGCAGATAAAAGCTGATGATCATACGTAACTTTAACTTACATTACATACACATAATGTGACGTCACTAAATAGGGAAGGGTTACGAATGTAACCGCGAATTTTCATTCAAGTAACATCCGCATGTTAAACAGAATGAGGCTTCCAATACTGTATTCAGCAGTGGGAACCCTCACTAATTAGACATACCGTTGAGACGAAATAGATATAAAACATTAAATAAAACTAAACTTATAACTTTGTTTGTCATGAAATTTCAATATTAAACTTTTATTGTTTTCCATTTTGATCGATTTGTTGCTTGCGTAGTTTTCCTGTCAACGTAGTATGTTAGATTTATTATTTACCAATAATTTCGTTTCCATTAAAAGTTTCGAGTCAATATAAAAAGTTTTATTTGCTTTATGTCAACTTTGTTATTCAGTAACCAATGTCTTCTCATTCGTCAGTATTGTATTCCTTCTGTCGCTATCAAGATCTAAAAGGTCAATAAAATAAATTCGTCTTTGAATGATTAAATGCGCGTTGTAATTAAAAATATTAAGTCAATACTCAGATGTGACCGGCGGTATATTGCTAACCAAATTATATGACGGCTCGGTCTCCTACACGACTTACTGCACTACATAATATCTATAGGTATTCGTGACGTAAATAAATGCAAGAAAGCGTGCCCGATCATCTTCCTCCTTGCTCAGATTAACCAAGCATCCATTTGCATAATTCTTTTTAACGACGTCACGTGTTTCCTGTACTACTTTGAGGTCTTCGAGTGTAGTAAGAGATACTCTAATGCAATGGTTACCAACCTTTTTTGTATCCTACGTTAATATTTATAGTTTTTTTTATACTCCATACAAAAAGTTAAATAACACTAAAAGTTTATTTGTTCAATTAAGTAATATAAATGGTAGGTTATAGGAAGAACTCACTGAAAAAATTGTTCTTAAAGCACAATTTCATTTTTGTATTGCCCCCTTCACTATTAAATAACGGGCATGGGCTCCACGTTGGGAAACACCGCATTAATGTGTACCATCTTTTAACATCAGGAGTATTCGTGGTCAATCAATTCATAATAGAAAAGCACATGTGTACTTGGTTAACCCTGAGCGATTATAAAGTTTGTGTGTTGCAATATCTAGATGTTATTTGCGGTAATTGTGATGATTGCCGTCTAAGAGTTCCCAATTGATGCCCCGCCTCATGTCGCCGGCGAGCGCTGGGAATGCCAGGGGTGGATTCTGATCGCGAGAAATTAAAACAATATGATGAAAATTGTATTTCTTACATGGTCCATCTTTAACCTGCTCTTTTCCCGACGCTGTGACGTCACAGTATGTACTCTTCCATACATCTCTCTATCTGGCACAATACATCCACACTGTCTTCCGGTTACACTTATGAGCATAAAAAATAGATTGATTTGTTTAGGGTTATGTTACAACGGACCAGGCCATGTTTCCTTCTTCCCGGGACCAAGTCGAATTATAGATCAGAAGGGTGTACTCCCCGGGAGGAAAACAAAAAAAAACCTAACAGTGGCGGGCCTAGACCACGCCTTGTAAAAACTTACTTGACATCAAGCGAGCAACTGGCAAGAGACAGTGCGGGACAGGCGACGTTGGCGATCTCTCGTGTCGAAGGCCAAGAGACACTTTGGGTCGCTGCGCCAGCGGAGTAAGTATGTAATGGTATTGTAGATTCAAATCAGTGGTTTGGCCGAAGTACTACTCTGTAGTAGGACTATTGAGTGCAATCAATGAGGCATTGTGAACATTGGGTAACTCGCTGCTATCGATTCATACCATGTCGACTGTTACAGCTTCTACACTGCTTGTATAGTGCTGCAAACTTGATCGACCCGGTGGAATAAAGGATGTTATCGGGGAATTATGCAGTAATAGTTAATTCTGTCAGATGATATTAAAAAGAAACTCCGGTAAAGAAAACAATATGACATAAAATATTACAAGACAGTTATCTTAAGTTATGTTAAGTGACAAGGATTCTTTCGTATTGTCTTTGGTTGCGTGTAATGAGCTATTGTGATTTTGTAAAACTAATGGTCACCAGGTCAAGTAAATCCGTCCGACTATAGCCAATAGTCGAGGACAGGTAAACATCGATAACCAAGGACGTAGCTTTTGTACTCAGCTATAAAAGTAGCTATTGAGAGACAAGGAAAGCTGATTTGATAATATTGCTTCGTAATAGAAAATGCAAGATTTGTCCAATAAGAAAATTCTGTTGGCGGCCGGGGACCGATCGTCGTCGATGTTTGGGGATGCCTACGTCGAGCAGTGGGCGACATGTGGCTGATATGATGACGGTGATAAAAATTATTTCTATACTAAAATAATTTTAAACCGATGCGCCAATAACCTAATGGTTGAGGGTACGGATTACCGATCTAGCGGTCGCAGGTTCGAATTCCAATCAACTATTGTCATGAACTATATCCTAACACACGCTTTTTCA
>JAODUI010000003.1:773453-787780 GCA_027563995.1 Papilio gigon
CTGTCGGTAACTTAGGTCGGTAAACTAGTCGGTACTGACACCGAGTTACACGTGAGTTAAGTCGTTTTATAAGTAGCATAATAATGACTTGTTATTTAATTTATTCTCTTGTAAACGTGGAGGTAATCATCATCACTAGCTCACGTCCCCGCTGGACTCGGAGCCTACCCAATTAGGGGCGATTAGGCCGTTAACGCGGGCCCAGTGAGTTGACTGTACACAGTGAATTTTTTCGCAGATACATGCAGGTTGCATCACGAATATAAATCTACGTGTTAAACAACATATAGTGGACCGATATCTTTGGAAACCTCTCATGACATCACCTATATTTTTAGCATCTATAGATATAGAAGACAACGGACGTATTGACGAGCTCTCGTCGTGTCACTCGACCTCTTTACCTCACGCCGCATTCCAGAGGTCGATAAAAGCATCAATGACTGGCTGTCCCCCATTGGAGGCCCGCTGAGGACCACAAGAGACCGATTGATTGAACTGACCTCTTCACCTTTTAATAAACATGACCAGTCCTCATTGAGCATAATAATTCTTTTATTAAGAATGAACTCGTGTCTGTATTTGACAATGTTTTTTTTTTAAATATCGTCTATGGCATAAAAATTATCCGGTCTACTTATTTTAATTTGGTATGGACTTGTTATTTGAAGATGTGATTAGCTCATAAACACGGTGATGAGATGGAATGTGGATGGATAAATAGGTACACGTGGTACATAATTCACGTATTTAATTCATTAATGTATTTGAATACAATCGAACGGGAAACAAAGGAAATATTTATTAGTTTTGCGATTGTTTTTCATTAGTTACGAAGTTGTAGAAACAATTAGTGTTGTTGTCTGTTTCTATAGTTATTTCATTGTTTGAAGAGACGACGATTCAATAGAATTTTTTAAACTGTATCATATGTTTGATATGTTTATTACTATATTTATATGTTATATGATAAGAAAACAATTGATAAATATTTACTAGGCTAAAATACTATTGTATTACAACGGTAGCTGGCGAATTCGTCAGCTTTGATTAAAAAAAAATGTTCTAAATTACTCCTGCATATATCAGTTTTCTCTTAGTATAAGTACCGTCAACATCCAGCCGTAACAGAAATGAAAGCAGATTAGGGTTGGTCTAAAAATAATGTTTTGATTTTTTTTTAAAGCGCAATATTCCAGAAGTATATTTCGTGTCAACCCTAATCAAAAACAATTGCAAATATGCTTTAAGTACTTGCATTTCTATTGTACTTGTAATAATCCAATAAACAATGCTTATCATCACGAATGTTTACACTATGGTTTAGTTTTTTTTTTCTAAACATACAACAGCTATACAAAGGTTTGGTTTCACCTATCAGATATTTTATAGCAAACTTAGTGTTTACGTAATGTGACAATCAAATATTTAAAAGAAAAAAAACTTATTTTTCCTTTAATGGCCTTTATTATTAACCTATTGAAACTTCTTGGAGACTAAATATTGCTGTTTATGAGCGATGTCTTTAAGTTATTTAAGTTAACAAGTGAAGGTACATAGACTTTTGGAGCGACTTCGTCAGCTACCTTCCAGTAAACGTCCGGTCTTAATTTGTACAGCCGTTCAGGACATTACGTGCCACAATTGCGGACAGACAGGAAGAAAAAATAAAATATAAACTGGTTTTTTGTTTGAACTAACGCAAATACGACTTAGGGTCTTTAAAGAAGCTAGCATACCTTTTATCTCAAAGGCAACGCATCACAGGTTCTACCGGTATTGCGGAGAATAAAGTGCAGTGGAGCACCGGTGCGTTCCAACGGAGATCCCGGAGCTCCACCGAACGCGCTAGGGCAAGGCCACCGAGGGGGTTTTAGTGGGAAAACCCCACATAACCCTGTTCCACCCCAGGAACTGGGTATCTTTATTATTATATATATATCTTTATCTTTATCACCTCGTGTTCCCGCCGCTCGTTTGCTGTTCGCGAATGTTTTCGTACCTTACATTACAGAAATTACAATTTGATTAATTGTGTTTTAGAAGTGATTAAAATATCAGTCAAAGTTATTATAAAAAAAACACCTGTTCCCTTTTTTCAAGTGTTTGCGTGAAGGTTCTCTGAAACTCGATTGGGGTTAAACCTGCGCTTGTAAACGATTATGGCACAATAAAATTACACTTGTCTGGTCGTATGTTAGAAATATCTGATAAACAGTGCTTGAGATGTATTGAGGAGTACATACTGTGCCGACTCTTGGTGAAGGAGTAGGTTGATGATGAAACAATAAACAAAGAGTTATCTGTGAAGGGTTTGTTACTACCTAAACTCTATCACTAAATGTTTCAATCCTCATCACTATTATAACTATATATATAAACAACCTGCCCTTTTCTATGGTCGGAGCCTATCCAAATTAGGGGTCACTAGACCATAGTCAACCTTTCAGCGCGGATTGGTTGGCCTCACACTTTAAATTACTTCTCGGGTGTGCAGGTTGCATGACGATGTTTTCCTTCGCAGTAAGAACATAGGACAATTGTAATGTGTGCAGTATTTGTGTAGGTATACGGTCCGGTCAAGCGGCAAACAACTGAACTAATAAATTATAAAAACTTTCGTGGGATATTTCACTATACTACTTATAAAAACGGCTTAACTCACATGTAAATCTGTGTCGGTACCGACTAGTTTCGAGCCCATCTGGGACTCTTGTTCAGTTTGTGTGGAGTGGGATTGGCACCAATCACACTCAAACGACGACTCGACACCGATTTACACGTGAGTTAAGCCGTTTTTATAATTAGTATATGAGCCACTAATGCTCTTAATTAGTACTAAGTAAAACATTTACTCCTAACACGAGGACAATTATAATAAATACTGTAGATTCAATTCTTTGCAATAGACATTATTGGCTAGTCAACAATGAACTTGAATTATAATTAAATTAAATAGGAAATCTAAGCCACGCTAGTTACTACTACGTTTTATATTACAATAGTTCATTTTTTATGTCGATTATAAACAAACGGGCAAGCTTGTCATTTGTTATTTCTATACTATAAGGAGGTAGACGCGCAAGAGGCCTGCATTCGCCAAAATAGAAAAGTGACCGCCGCTTATAGACATGCGCATTTGCAGATGCATTGCCTACCTTGAAAGGACACAGGAAAACACACAAGGCAAAGAATCTTTCTCGTCTCTATACGTTAATTTCTCTGACAATCCTCTTTCCCTGACCATTACTTCGGTAAAAGAAAAGAGTGGAAAGAAAAAGGGGAAAAAAATACATGATTTTTTTTATTATTGCATTGGATTCGTAGGACGCCTATGCCGATGTAGGTTTTATATATTTTTTGACAACTAACATCGATAGCAGCGCCTCTATGGCCTAGATAAGCTTGTCTCACCAACTGACCGCTACCCAAAAACCATAGACTATTAATTTTAAGGCCAGTTCCGTTTCTTTCCATATCTTCTGTGTCTACTGCTGTTAAACATAGGTCTGTTGAAAGCTAGTAAAACTGGATTTCATTACTGGAATACTCATACAGGCAGAATGGAAATTCCTGCGTACAGTTTACTAATAATTTCGATAATTCGAGTCAACACGCCTTTGTTTCAATTATGACTAATTATACGTAGATCCTTCGTACTAGGTATTTTCGATTCATACATCATATGTGTCCCTCGTGACATACACTAATAAGGTTTTATATGTTTACTTTGTACTTGTATATCCAAAGGTTTTTTTTACTAGTGTTTCTTGTACTATACCAATTTAGCTCAATACTTATGGTTAGATATAGTTTACAATATTCGAGATTCTAACTTTTGACGACGTGATGGATAATCCGTGTACTTACAGTAGGCTGTCGGCGCTACATTGCTACAGATGGTAATGTTACTGTCATATACACATACGGACAGAGGTTTTATGCGGGTTTTTGTTTGAGGCGGAAACATCATGTGTTCTTAATCTACTAGGAAGACGCGAGTGTGACGCAATTGGACACATTCCTGGCGTTTGATGACGTCACTGGCCGCAAGGGAAAGTGTGCAGTCATGTTACAAGTGTCTATACGGGTTCCCAAGGGTCGCTTCCGTGACGTATTTCGTACATCTGTTTAATAAGCATATATTATAGTCGACGCATTTTAAACTGAGTCGTCAGGCAATAAATGTCACTGACAGTAGGAATGTGCACGCAATGCAACGCTATCGATACTTCTAGGTACCTGCGCACGCGATGTCGATTGTTATCGACATGCAATCCAAGAATTCTTACACACATCACTACACCTTTCCATAAGACGTTTAAGAGCGAGCGAGATAGACAGATAAAAATCATTTATGACCCGAAGTCTCAGTTCATAACGTGTCGAATAGTTAGTGCTTAAATTGGTCAGATGGTTTAGACTTCGTGGGTTTTTTGGGGTTGGCAAATAAACCTAGTAACCAAGAAGGTTGATAAATTTGTAATTAATTAAAAATTCAAGAAGCCTTACCCTATAGTATATCGGATACGAATCGAAAGAAACCTTATACTTTAAAATTAGTGAAGCCGACTGAGGCTTCAGAGGGTCACAGTGGAAGGGACAAACTTATGTGATATTTAAGAAGAAAGCTATTCCAGCTAGTGTTGTGATCTTTTATCGATCGGTGCCGGACCGAGTTTAAATAGTGACGTGCTGTGAGAACCATTTTGTATTTAGTATTAGAGTTCCTATTTTGTTCTTATCACTTCGTAGCTTAACATGTGTCGATAGACTAACCCTAGAATTCCACTGAGGTCAATAACATGTTCCTACATTTATAATATAAAAATGTATCACTGAGTGTGTTGCTAAGCGCAAATCTCTACAGCAACTGAATCGATTCAACTAATTCTTTTTTTTTATAATAATCCTTGAAATACATAGATGGTTGTTACGGGGAGAAGATATTACAAAAATGCCTGAAAAAGTCTAAAAATAACACTTTAATATCCATCCAAACAATCCATACGTAATAATACTTAAAAGTCACTTTGATCTTTAATATCATAACTTAAAGTTTAAGTTACAGTGGAGAGGTTAAAAAGACAAAACACTCAAGTGTTAGGTGGTTTAAAGTTCGCCGAGACAGTTAGAATTTTGATGAAATTCACTTTGATGAAACAAAGACAACGTGTTTAATTAGGAGTGTAGTTGCATTGGAATTTGAGTGTTACTGTGTTGTATTGCAGATGTACGCGGGGGCGCTGCTGGCGACGGCGGCGCGGCTGGCCTGGGACCCGAGCACGTACACGTGGTTCAGGTTCCTGTGCGCGGCGCAGTACCGCGTGTCCGCCGTGTACGTGCTGCTCGCGGGCCTGTGGCTGATCGCGCTCGTCTACATGGCCGCCGCCGCGCGCCGCGCCGCCTGTTTCCATATTGTAAGTGCCATCATTGTCATCACTAACGTAGGTCTTCTCCATCGGTTGCGACGATGACAGGTCTTCTGTCCACATCCAATAGACAATCGCATCCTTGACCATTTTTTTCTTTGTAAAATGATTTGCTGATTTCACTCTAACTAAGTTAGGCTTGTTAGGTTATGGTTAACGATAGTGGAATGGCGGGATTCGAACTATCGACCACGTAATCGGAATTCCGCTCCCTTAATCATTAGGCTATTGGAGCATGATTGTATATACTCTGTTCTAAATCAACGTAGAACTTATACAAACAAATTTCTAGTTTACATTGTACAAGAAACACATGGCAATGTCGTTTTTTCTTTATGGAAACAGATAACAATGTGTTTTGGCAGTTGTATGTAAACAAGTTCATATTTACAACTGTATATGTAATCTCAATATATGCAATACAATTTTTTGTATATAGGTTTTCAAATATCTTGGCTGCTAGGAAGATCGTACGATTCGCTGATTACAATGTTAAGTTTAGCGGGGTGTAAGGGGATGCGGGTTAGGCAACTTCGCGTGAAGATGGCCTTGAGCTGTAAGATAAATTGAATCGGCCCATACGGAGCGGGCGGTATCTGGGGCACAAATTGACTCAGCGGGACTTAGCCAATCTGATTCGTCTAATTACCACTGATAGATACCGCCTGCTGTTTGCACACTGTTGCTTAGTTCGTATATTCTATACCTATGTTAGGTTAGTTGTTTATTTAATAACACTGTCACTGGTCACTTTATACAAATTGATGTAATAATAATACAAAGTTTTAGGGCGTTGACTTATTTCAGTTGTTAATTAACTGTCGCGTGTATATTCACAGTTATTTCAAGTGACCGGGGAAAACCCTTGTTTTATTGATTCTTTAAAATACCATAGTACTTTTAAAAATCTTTACACAATGCTGAAAAATAATTTTTACCAATATATATATATATATAAAAAGTTAACTTTGTGTTAATGTGGGGTGACGGAACGTAACCGAAGGAGACAAAGCACGATCGGGGACTTCCCTAAAAATTAAGACGAAGGACGGAATGACATTAGCAAGGAGTTTAGGATGTATATTCAAGTAAAAGGTTTAGTTGTTCATATTTATTATTTTTCAATATATCACATTAGTAAGTTTTCTATTACTTCCAGTACGCGGGTGGTGTGGCGTGTCTAGCGGTGAGCGAGGTGGCGTACGGCGCGTGGATGGCTGCGTCGCTTGCGGCGTGGTGGCGCAGCGCCCCGCAGGCAGAGCTCGCGCGCCGCGCAATGGACCTCGTCCACGACTTGAAGCCCGCATTGCTCGCCGTCGAGCGGTACAGGGATATTGCCAGACCGATTTATGATATTATAGAGGTAAGTGGAAAGAAAATTTAATCTTACCCTTCCCACTGTTTTCGTCTAAGTAAATACAGAGGAAGGGACACACAGGCCTCCTATATCCTCTTTCCCTTTTTTCCTTTTACAGTTCAAAGATAGGCAACACGTCTGTGATGTAGTCTATGAGTTACAGTACTTCGCTATTTTGGCGAATTCAGATGGCCACATTATACACGCCGTATAGAATAAAATAAAACATTATGCAAGTCACACACATTCGGTTAGTTACTAAGTTAACATAGCAAACGTAAAGTTTGTAACACACAAGATGATAATGCATGTAAATTCAAAACCATCAGGGGAGACCTTTTCTTTTCTGTTTTAATTTTGGTATGCTCATGGTTCTTATCTATTCCAGGAAGTGGAACGGGAAGCACCCAACAATGTTGTCGTGATCATAATATTCGGGCTCGTCGGAATGGTTTTGCAGGTACGTTAAATTGTATACATACTTTGTAATAAAAGGGTCTGGTAAAAGATAACTGAATCACTTCGTTACGAGGTCACTGCTCACCGATATCCATAACTCTGGTTACATTTATATTTACTTATATATACGACGAAAGCGAATAATAATTAATTAGTGTGGTTTTTATTACAGGTAGCTGCATTCGTGATGGCGCGCCGGCTGGCCACTCGTCGGCGCGGCGCGGCGGAGGCTGCCGCCGGGCATAGTGCGGCGAGCTGCAGCAGCGTGGAGCTGGAGAAGAGGCCGTGCGGGCCCGGCGCGCCCGACGACGACAGCGACGCCGAGCCCGCGCCCGCGCTGCCGCCCGGCTGCCGCAAGAACGCCAATCTCCGCATGTACACTATACTGGACAAGATTTTCTAGCAGGTCAGTTCAGAGACAAGAACTTGGTTTGGAACTTATGACACAAAAAGAGTACTATTGTGTTTTAAAACGATATTAATTTATTGCTGTGGGTGAAGACGTGTAGTATAATGACTATACATATTAATTCCAGGACGAGATGGAACCTGGCGCGGCGTCCAGCTCAAATAGAGGGCGTCCGCGCCGCAAGGGGCGGCGACGTGCGGCGCGCGGGGACTCGGCCGCGGGGGTGACTCGGGACGCACGCTGGGACGCCGTGCACGCGCAGATCCGCGCTGCACGCACACCCCGCGCGCCTCCTTCCGCTCCCCCCGCACCCCCCGCGCCGCACGCCGCACTTCTCATACTGCGGACAGAGCTTTAGCGCAATCTTATCTAATACAATATAAGTGATACACCGAAAAACGCTCTTAACTTGCCTACAATTAAAGTTTATTGTTCTGTACCCACGGTGTATTAGTTGCAGCGTTGAAAATGCAAGGCGAGCTATTGGGACTAATGTTGTGACCATCATAATAATGCACAGAGTTGGTAATTCTCTATTAACTAAAAAAGTAATACATTTATAGTATTATGACTATAATATGGTGTGTAGAGAAAAGCTTGTTAATCGCAGTATTAAAGGGGGATGCAAAAGACTTGTAGAACACTGCCATAATTCGAGGAGTCCTCCCGGACCTCGCCTCTTCCTAGCACAGTCTTTCACTCTGACGTATGTTTTCTATAACATCAAATAACGCATTTTCTACGAATAAATCATAATCGAATCTTTTTAACGAATTATTCGAATGTCGCTATCGATTAATCGATTTTCAAATTAATCGGAATCAGCGGAATTCTGTTGCTGTAGTTTTAGAAAATAAGACGAACCATATCAAATAAAACAAATACTTCTAGTTATATTAGTGAGTTCGTTCAGTGCGGCCACTAATCCTAGTACATTAGTTTTATACTTATTTTTATATTCAAAACGAAGTCAAGCCGGGTGCACATTCAGCTTTAACTGAACAATTGAATTGTACAATTAAAATCTACATGCGTAAGTTTTAACTGTACAATTTAGAAAGCTGAAGGCGTGTAGCCGGCTTTATAGAAGATTTAGAATAGGTACTTTGATGCTCACTAGGGATGGTCGATGGTAATAATATATTGTGGATTGATGTCGTTGTTTATAATATTAATATTTGTCAAATAACATTAATATATCCTTAACTATTTCTTACATGCTTTGTGTAATTTGTTTTTCAAGTAGTTTATTAATTTCTTTATTTGGTAGACTTACAGCTACATATACAGTAATAGTAATTATAAACTTATGGTCTAATAATAATTCAACACAGTGTTCAGAAATCGATATCGACATATTAAATCGAATGTAATAAAATCGATAACCATCGGCCATCCCTATAGCATCTTATTGTTTATGGTAACTGTTTATTACATATATAACCTTTTATAATAGATAGATAACCTATAGATGCAAAACTCGAAGCACAAAAGTGAGAGTAAATGGCATCTCGATCTGGAGTAAAAAATGACGCTTGGAAATTTGTATTTCGAATAGACGTCAAACTTGTATGAAACACTCCATTTATAGGTTATATATCTATTTTTAACTTTATCGAATTAATGACAACTCTATATGATATATGAAATTACATCATAATGGCACAGCCGTTTTTGATAACGTTTAATAGTAAAAGTTTTTCAATTCTAACAATTTATTCGCTAGATGGCGTCGTACCTAAAGCGCCATCTGTTAGGCCTAAGCGGAAACGACGCCAGCAATGTTAAAATTTTATACAAATATAATCAAGTAGTTTAGATGAAATTATAAAGACATTTTAATCACGAATTCTAGTTGTCAAAATTGAATGTAACTAAATTTTAATATGTAATTATGAACAAACTTTTTTATACTTTATTACGTTCATTTTTAAATCATGTTTAATAATTTTGTATACACAGTTTTCAACAAACCATATAAGTTAAGAACAATTGAATACTCTATAACTGTTCAAAATCAGTTTTAAAATTATGTTGCCGTCCACGCAATACGTTTTTTAGCTGTGTTCACAAAATGATTCCTTTCTAATTTTAACTTAACCTCACAATTATATGGACCAAGCTTATTTTTGGGGTACTCAGAATTAATGAAATTATATTACCTTGCCATCAAGTTTAATCATTGTTCATTGTGTAATGATTTTTCAGTCTTGCCATCACTTAAACATATGCATATTAAAATATAACCTCAAAAATTACGATGGTAATATTACAATTTAAAATAATATTAACACAATACGCTATTTACACATTCCAGAGTTTTAGCCCAAACATTATGAAATAACCTTTTATGTTAGCATTTAAGTATCCACGAAGCCAACAAATGCATTCTTAATTCCGTTATTCTGTGATTTGCTTCGTAACAAAGAGAATTATTATAATACGTAACATAGATAATACAGCGAGGTGTTGCCAGCCAGCGTCGCCTCTACATATTTCTGGTGCCAAATAGCTTTAAGGAAATAACGAGTTTTGTTGCCATAGTTAAGGTTGTATTGCAATTAGGGGCGCTTCAACGTTTACTAAAAATATTGTTTTTATATTTGCAGTCTATGTAAAACTTTAAATTTATTTTAATTATCGCTTTTCTATACATGAAATTATATGATCATATTTTAATTTTTAACAGCTTGGGAAGCAATATTATTCATAAAATACTAACAGCGATAAAAAGTATATAAATGCGATAAGTTGATAAATAAAAAAATTCTATCGATTTAATATAATCGAATCATAATCGATTTATTCGTTCTCAACCCAAGTTGTTTGACATGGACATGTGTCAAAGACTTTTTTCTATGTATTGCAGCGTCTCTGAGGGCAAGAGTTAATGATTAGACAATAAGGTGCGTTCGGGATGACCCGACTAGACAATAAGCGGTAAGCAGGCGCACACGCGTTGACACAAGAAGTGTCACTAAGCAGTTAAGACTTTTGAAGCAATAAAATATTTTTATACGAATCTCTTTTATTTGTGCCTTATTGTAGGATTAAAACAAAAGAATTTTAATAACAGAAATTACGGGTTGTTTTATTCATTACTACATTGATATATAAAAAGACATATCCTAAAAACCATTTCGAAGCTTTATAATTTACTTCTTGTCCTAGTGATGCACTTTCCCGCCATATTTTCTGTCATCCAACAATTTTATCATCATCATAGATCATTTCTTAGAAAACCATGATTCATTCCATTCTTAGTAAGTATTGACAAAAATCTTACAATTTTGGCAATCTTGTATATAAAAACGTAATCCAGATAATGCACAATCGGCCCGCAGCTGTTTCAAAGTAAATGATAGGGTAGATTAGATACGAGCACCGAACTTAAGACTTCGCAGTCGGTAATCGCTTGCCAAGAGACACATACGAAGGTGTGACGTGATCGCGTTGTGGTGAACAAACGTGACGGTTCTAGTCTGAAGTGGCGGTTTTCAATAATTAATCATTTCGTCATTAATACAATGACTTGACAATAATGCAGTGTTCTGTAATTTATCGTATGGTGTATAATGATGGCAAAATATTGTGTGAAGTGACGTACACGTTGGTACGAATTGACAGTTATATTGTGATTGAATTTAAACTTCACAAAGTGCATGGATAATAGCGGACGCTATGGCGTGCTGTGCCCGGGCCCTTCCCGCCATATTTCTACAACTCAACCTCATATTAATGGTTTGTAATATTGGTTATAATTACATCAGTATAATTATTGAAAAATCTGTAATTATAGGTTATTGTGATTTATTTAAGTGTTTACGTCTTTGTTTATCGCCAATGATATGTTTTAGAAATTGTTTTGGGAACAATAATTTTAAAGATGACTAATGATTTATCAGGAAGACTGAACAAAACATGGTTACTCATTTTAATGGATCGTTTATATTTTGTTTCATTTTAATTGTTTTATCATCAGTGGATATTTTTATATGTTTTTCTTTTGTGGAAAATTGTATTTAAAAGTTAAATAATGTTTGCTATTTACGTCTGAAATAAACGAATAAAAAGGTTAAGAATGTGAATACGTTAAAATTATGTTAATTATGGTAAAAATAAATAACATTTCAATATTTGCTATCCGTCGTGTTGTGTTTAAATTTTAACCTGACCCAAATTGAAATTATCTTTTACTTGGCAAACATTTGTAATCTGTTTCGTTTATCTCAGTGATAACTGGCAATACTGCGGTACAACACATCGAATACCTTAATTACCCTACTATCAGGTAAATGACGGGACGTCGTTGGATGCGAAAGGAGGATCGCGTACTGTGGATGGCATTGTGGAAGGTCTATGTGCATATAAATTGTTAACTAGTCATAAACGACGTTATAGCATAGTTTTTTAATGGAATTGCGAATCTGATTAATTGAAAATGGTCTAAACTGTAAACAATTGTAGGTTTCAATTGTATACATACATTTAAATACAAAAGTTATTAGTGTAGTTTCGTTTACAGTATGCTCTTGTATCGATGTTGTCATGTATTTTGGTGGCACAGACCATAGCAGTCGCTGCATAAAACATAACGTTAGGTGTAACGGGGCGAGAAGAGATGCAGGGATATTGGAAAATATGTATAGAATTGTGCATGTGACGGTGTTCCAGATGTACGCGGGCGCGGGGTTCGCGACGGCGGCGCGGCTGAAGTGGGACCCGAGCACGTACGTTCCTCTGCGCGAGATGCTGCCCCATGAGTACCGCGCGGCCGCCGCGGTGCTGCTGGCTGCTAGCATTCTTTTATTCATGCTCGCACATCTGGCGCTCGCGGCGCTGTACTCGCGTCGTGCCAGACGACTGCTGCTAGTTATGGTTAGAACTTGCACTCATATAAGATACTCTGATAAGAGTAGAACCAATTACCGATAGGAATGATATTATTTTAAAGCCTCTGGGTGGTAAACGATCTTTACTGTGTATTAAAAGACTTGCCAGACGGTATATCTTCATGAACTAAGGCACCTTAACGGAACGCAGTAATCTTGACTGATTTGAATGACCTTGAACTTAGATTTATATTACTGTATTGTTTTGTCCAGCCAGTAGCTGTAGTCAGATATCAACTGTTGGCATATATGTGTTACCAGTACGGCTGCGTGATGGTGATGATGGTGAGCGCGCAGACAGCGTGGGGCTGGTGGACGGGCGTCCGGTTGGCGAGCTGGGCGCGCTCAGCGCAGGCGGATGAGTTGCGCCATGCGCTGCGCTTACGAGAGCACCTGGCGCCACTGCTGCAGGACCTGGCGCAGTGGCACCCTCTGCCGCAGAAATTTAATAACATTATCAAGGTATAGGCGCCATCTTTAGTCTGTGACAGCTGTCAATATAGCACAAGATACTACGCAAAATAAAATTTAATGTATTAAATCATCGTAATGTAAACACATCGTCCATGGTCCGTTCGTCGAAGTTCCAATCTTCTAAGCATGAGACCCTTGACGTGGCTGGTTTAAGCTGTCTCGTGTATATAGGAGGCGGAGGAAGACACGCCGCGCAACGGGTACGTGGCGGCGGCCGCGCTGGCGGTGTTCCTAGTGCTGCAGCCCGCTGCCGCCGCACTGGCCTTGGTGTTGGCCGCACGCACACAGCCAGCACGCCGCGATGACCAGACTCACAGGTAACTAATAGAAATTGACAACAGGGCTTGTACTGTTAATTCATATGTAGGCGTATATATAATGGGAAATTATTTTCGTTCGGGAAAACTCGGATCTTTATCGGAATACGATGACACCCGAACTGTCAATGAATGACCTTATCCATTAATATGGAACTTTATTGTTTAGTGTCAAATGTCAAAATGAATAATGCCATTCTCTAAGATGGGTACTGAAGTTGTTTGAGAGAGCAAGATAAATACCAACTTTTTCGAAAAATCAATAAGGAAATTTTTTTGGCTCTATATCTGTAATTACTGACTGATAGCAGAGTAAAACTTATAGTTCTGTATGTAGGTTTGTCGTTTGTTTTATGTTTCTATAACGTCATTTATTTCCAGCGTCAGCACCAGTTTGGACAGCGAGAAGCGACCGCTGAGGACAGCATACAAGAACGGACGACTCGTTTTGGTCTAGTCTTTTTAGTACTTACTGGAATTGAACACTGAAAAAAAGACATCAAAGCCTACATTTACGTTACTCCGTATTATTGATTCTTTCATAACTCCATCTCCCTGTCTTTCTAAATATCCTAACATCTCAATTTCATCTGAACACTGTGCAGCCCCCTCCGCTCCCCTATACTCCCTTCTACATCTAACGTGTTGCGACTCGTACGAAGTTCCAAGACTTCAAGATATTGAACTCAATTTTCTCGATGTTATGTTTATTTTTTGAGTTTGTATAAATGTAATTTTAGCTTGTGTATAAGAACTTAACTTTATGCACTTTTATATACATTTGTTTGTAAACTAAAGTGTTTGTAAAGTGGTATGTGCGAGTGATATGTCGGAAAATGCGGAAGGAGGATATACAGTTGAAGGGATTGGAAGGACTGTGACGAGGAGGCATGCGCTGATGACGTACAGAACATCATCATCATCAACAGCCCTTGTCTGCCCACTGTTGGACATAGGCCTTTCCCAATGCCTTCCACAGTATGCGGT
>JAODUI010000003.1:803825-814011 GCA_027563995.1 Papilio gigon
TTTTCATATCCATTAATATGGAACTTTATTGTTTAGTGTCAAATGTCAAAATGAATAATGTCATTCTCTAAGATGGGCACTGAAGCTATTTGAGAGAGCAAGATAAATACCAACTTTTCCGAAAAATCACTAAGGGATATATCTAGTAAGGATGGGAAGTAAAACGTAAATAATAGTCTTTCAATAACCTTAAATCTATTTAAAATAAACCTCCCTCTATACATACAATGGAATCTGTTTCACGTACATAGTTACACCAAACAATTAAAACTATTTTAAAACATGACAAAGATCATAAAACTTTGGCATATATATATTAGGAATTGTATATTGCAACATATAGTACTGTTGGGGATGAATACAATTTCATACTAAGTACAATTACCAAGAATTTTTTTTTTTTCATTTTTTATTTTAAACTAACATATATATGCAGCGATTTACTATGTTACAATATATATGTTAAGGTAACTGTCATTACAGAAACACATTTTTTAATTACTCTTGTCTCGTGATATTTGCCTACAAATGCGTTTATCACCCGTAAAATTTACATTTTATATTATAATAGTAACTCATTTATATATTAAACTTACAATTAATTGTGTCTTTATAGAGTATTTTGATGCCTGGAAAAATAAGCATCCAAACTAAAAAAAAAATAATTGAATAACATATTTCAATTGAGTGTAGTAATTTAATGTTTTTTTAATCACAATTCATCTAGTAATATTTTTTCCAATATTTTTTTTTTAACAAAACCCCACACTTCCCACCGAATTAAAAAGGCAAACAAATGCGAGTTGACAAATGAATAAAAATCAACCATCAAACATACGATTTAAAAAAAACATTGACAATAGTTTCTATAATAAAATTAATGCATTAAAACTTCAAATAAAGAATTCATTTTCAATTTTACCGAAAAAAAAAATATATAAACTACATAACGAAATTTTAATGTCTATGGTATAATATCTTTTATCTTAAAAATAAATAACAATATCTTTTTAATAAGGAATCGAGAATTTTTACAAAAGAAAAGAAAAAAAATCTGAAGTTAGGTCATTCAGCATTATCTAGTTCGTATCCATCAGGTTTGTCGAATCTAACTTCAGACTTGAAATATAAGGGAAATATTATACAAAAAAACTATATAAATAATACGAAGCTATGGCAACAAACAACATAACATGGCCTTGTATAATATAAACAGAAAATATTAAAAAAAAACATAACAAAGCCGTTGTGATTACAGATTATATACCATAGATATACAACCTATAGATAAGCATATATGCGGCCCGTTCTAAAAAAAACTTACTCATGGGAGAAACATTTTATAAGAGCTTACGGAAAAAAAACACATTAGTTGTGTTCACTACTCTGTCTGGCCCAGTCATACCTCAAATTGTCCTATTCGGCCCTTGGATAGAAGGAGTGTGACGACCACTGCTGATAGACTGTTGTATACAAGTTTGCCTAATCAATATTTTCCAAATGTGTGACAACCCTAAAAAATTGATTCCAACAAAAAGCATCTTGAGTACTTTTCCCACTTTTGTGCTCCGGATTAGTTACCTATAGATTATATATCTAAGAATTTTGAATACATACTCATTAACTATACAAATAAGGAAGATCTATATATTAAACACACTTAAAATTGGTAACATTGGTTTCTAAGTACTAATTTGTTTGCTAAAGAATGCTTTTACATTGTTAGAAGAAATTTACATTAATTTTTTTGTGTTAAAAACATCATTTAATAAAAAAATAACACTTTTGTGAATATAAGAATTCATGTAATAAAAAAAAAACTGACAAACTTACAAATTACGTGAAACCTTTTTGTTGGGACAGTAAAATGTGTGTGGAAGAGCATATCCCTTTCTCCTTACATTATTCTCTCAAATAGAATTACAGAACTAGCAATATTGTACACTTGACAATTAAAGAACCTCCGCCTATTTGAAGTCCGTTAAAAAACCATAAAACATGGTCAACGAACTTTGTATTACCTACAGAATTATCACATCAATATCAAATTCGGATAAACCTATATCAAGAAAAGAGTCACATCTGTTACAAAATGTAACTATTTCCGTTGAATGGGTCAAAGTAGAGTACATATCACATTTATGAGAACACATCAATGGGCCGCGGGGAGACAGTGGCCAGGGTGGCATGGGTCGGGCTGGCCAGTGGGTCCATGTGAGATTCTATCCGCCTTGCTTCTATAGTTGCTTCCTTTACAGCCTCTTTGTACGCACCCTTTTTCTTTTTATTGAAACGTACCTGCAAATTATACATAACTTCCTAAGTATTTGATAAATAGGATTTATTAGAACTAACATTCCTATAATGAACATAACAAATAATAACATTAAATCAAACAATAAATTCGAAAAAAGGGACAACAAACATAACCTAAGTATTAAACATTAATTAACAACAATTATTTCGCAAACCAATTACGCAAATAAAACTATTTTATTCGAAGGCTTCCAAATGTTCAATGTGCTGCCAGATGAGACGAAGAGTTGCATCAGTATTGACATTTATAAATGCAAGCATGAAACATATATTACTGCCAAACTACTCCTTTAATTTTTCTTTTTGCTGTGTAACTTTTTGTTCTACATATAACATAGTAAATATTATACACCTAACTGCATATGCAGTCCATATGTTGTAATTATACATGTAATCCTCATTGTAAATGTAATATTCTTATGAGGAAAATAAACATCTTTAGACCTAACATGAATACATAATATGTAGTAAGACAAGCCTCTACTTTAGTTAAGTCACTAATATTTCTTGCATCTAACTAAGCTCTAGGCTAGTGCTAGTATAGGGTTTAAAATAGTCAAATGGCAAGATTAAAATCTTTGAACAGAAACTTATTGATCACAGTTAGGTAAATATAAGAAACTTTTGATGAATAGGTAAATGTGTAACAGTAAATTGAAATTACTAAGTACCTTATAATCTTCTAAAAATGAACATAAGCTGTCACAGGGCATCAGAGATGATGTTGTGGATGCAAACCAAGAAACATGAGCTCTGGAAGCTTGTGCAACACTAAGCACCCGGCCCGGCCACCATGGAAACCCAACCACCTTCCCCCAAACTATATCACCTGGGGAAACCCGCAACAATTTCCCACCAATTCCCTCTGTACAATTTGCAGGGAAATCCGGCACGGCTTCATTTTCCAAATCTTCAGAATCAGTCTCCTGCTCAGTTCGTTTTTCATAAGAATTGCTGCTTAATCTTCGTAGGCTGATGGACAGTTTTTGTTTTAGACAGTGTTCTTTGATATTACTAAAATAGTCTATACTGTCATCGCTTTTGCTACTGTTTTCATCACATTTCTTTGTCACCTTACGTTTCTTCTTGTGTTTTATTTTGTGCTTATGTTTTTTCTCTAATGGGTCAGTCGTTGGACTATCTGACATGTTATTGTGAGGTGATAATGCACCAACGTGTTTTGGTGAAGTGATGTTACCCTCTTCACCTTTATCAGAGGTGTTAATCTTCTTAGCTTGCCTTTTAGCTTTCTTTAAAGCTTTCTTCACAGCTTTGGAATCAGGCTTTCCCATATCACAGGACACACCTGAGTCTTCATTATAGTCTCCAGTGAGTGGAGGAATTTTGACAACTGTACCCTCGCCCTCGCCGAAGCTTATCTTTAAAGTCCGCGCGTTCGAGAACAATGAGCTAAATGACGCGTCATTATCCTCCTTTGATTCACTTTCATCACAGACATGGCTATGGTCAGAAACACTAACAAATGCCAGCTCGCGAGTAGTCTCACTCTCCACCGATTTCTCACTTTTAACTTTTTTCTCACTTGTCTTGAAACCACTTAATTCACTCTCCTCAAGCCTCGTCAGTTTAGGTATCAGCATGCTGCTCATCAAGTATTTCTTCTCATTCTTCTGCGGCACGGAGCCATCTTGAGGAGTGTTGTCATTGCTGTCTAGTTTCCGTTTTTTAGACACGTCCACATTTTCATTATTTTCGTTGCATATCCCTTGGCAATTCGAACACAGTACCTTCCTAGGCCTTAATCTTACTGTCATCTTTTGTCTCGACTGAGGCTTACCCTTGGTACCAAGTTTTCTTGACCTTTGACCATCCTCATCAGCATTTTGAGGCTCTTGGTAAGTAAACCTTTGACTAACGGAATGCAATTTTTCATCTTTTTTATCGGAAGATTCAGTATCTTTATTGAAAGCTGGATGTAGGCTATATACGCCAAAAGGCAAATTACTGCAAAAGAATGAGCAAATCAAAGAAAACTATAAGAAATTCTTCAAAAATCGATTATTTCAGAAGCAATTTTCCAATACCCACCCTTTACTGGAGTCCAAAAGCACACCCTGAAATTTTTTATCTTCGGCACAATACGACACAACTAATAAATCGGCCAGTGCTTCTTCAACATTTACTAAAATCTGGGAATTCTTTTGAATCATCATATCGGCTGTTGTAACGACAGCCGCCATATTCTTTTCCCTGTCCTTGGTTTATTGGTTCCTTGGCCATAGAGCTTTTATTTGTACAAAAATAGACAGATCATTAGAAGTTTTGTGTCACTGAAAAAAAAGCGCTTCAGTCCGACATCCCATACATCTTGAAACCTGAAACACCATACCACCTCGACTGGAAGATGCTTGCTTTTTAGTAACACGCGTACATTTATAATTAAATACACCAGAGTTTGAACTTTTGTCCTTTTATTTAAAAGTCGTCAATTGAATTAGCACCATTATGACACGTACCATTGTAAGGGTAATCCTTTTAATCACGACATATAGCAAAAAAATTACAGTAATAGTTGTTATTCAGTGTGAACGCAGGTTTAAAATTAATGTTAACTGCTTTTTTTACAACAGGTTGTTTGAAACTGTTATTTAACGAAGTCAACCACTTCCTATCATATGTCTTTGACAGCAGACAGCTTGACAGCTTCAATCTGACAGTTACGTTCGTGGTGTGCAGTCGTATTTAATTTTGCGATTTCGCAAATTTGCAATTTTTAAGTTAAAAGTATTTAATACGTTTAAATAAAACACAGTAAGTAAATATGTTTACCAAACTACCCGTGTCATTGTAATGTGTATAGTATAGGTCGCTACTTACATAATCTATATAAGCTTGAAAAAAGATATATAGCTTTCCATTAGTTTCTTTCGGCCTCAATTGAATTCATGATATAAGAATTTAAAAATAATGTTAATATTATTAATAACGTAGTCTTCAACATTTTTTACATAAACATTCCAAATAATTTATACAAATTTATATGTGAAACTTGAAAAAAAATTAATTATGTAATTTAAAATTATTAAATTACAATTCTATACAGGTATTTTTATTCTATTTATGATTTCATTTATTCTATATAAGTAGATTTAACATACTGCATGTAAAAAGTTATTAACACCATAATTTTAGTGGACAGGGCTTAAAGAATGACCTTGTGCTCAATTTAGATGTTAGTCTAGGATAATTGTCATGCTCGTAACAAAAGTATTTGTTTTGGTTACATACAATTTTAAGATAATATGTCAGTCTTAAAGACATTTTACGTCATTAAAGACTAGTAAATTGTTATTGAAGTAGTTTCGTGTAAAATGTGGATATTCAATTGTGGAGACTCAATTTTATAAAATGGGCTATGTCGGCATGGGGTACTGTTCTATTAGAAAATATGAACTGTGATTCTTGTGTGTATGAAATGAACTGTCTTTCAGTCAAAAGAGGCATTTTATAACCTTCTATATGTACCTTTAAATAAAATTACTAGGTATATTATTACAATATCATTTTACATTTTAAAATGAAACTATGTTTGCCATCTGTCATATACACGATATGTAAATATACCAAAGTATAGCTAAACATAGTATAGTATGGAACGAAAAATTATATGTAATTAATTTTAATTGAAATTAGCAATGGTAAATCAGCTTGTCGGGTTGGCAATCTGTAATTTAGGATTTGAAACCCAATAAATTTGTATCTAAAAGTTGTCATATTAAAAATATTGTATGCATGCTCAAATAAAACATGCTCAAATTTATAATTTTGGACGATAATAATTTAAATAAATGCCACAATAAATAATAATCTATTTAAATAATGTGTTAATAATTTAGTGTGTAGTAAGTCATTTAAAATCACGTTTTTTTAATAATCACATCTATAGATGTATACAATAATTGTAGATACACTGTAGCACAAAAGTAAGAGGAAAATAAAGACTCCAGAGGCCTTTTGTCGGCATAAATTTCCTAATTAACAATATAAAATGACATTTCAAAATTCGACTCTCGTTTAGACGTCAAACTTGTATGAAACACTACGTGTATAGGTTATATATGATACTAACGTAACCGTTTTACCGCAGTGCGGGTGTTACGTACGGGAAGTTAGATAGTTAGCAAAAATATTATTTTCAAAAATTAAGACAAAGTAAATACACTTTGTTCTCGAAATATAGTTTTGTTTTTCTATTTTACCCACAGACATTTTAATTTTATCATCAATTATATAGATAATGGACAATAGTGTCGTAATGACAAGAAATTTATTTAAATATGTAGCTAATAGAAAAAAAAAAAGAATTACTCGTTCCAAATTAATAACAGCAATAAATTAAAATATTTTGATACCCTACAAAAACATGTCATTGGTAAATGCAATCTGTGGTAAAGATGACGGCCATCTTTAAATCTTGCAGGAAATTCAAAATTTATTTTATTTTGTTACATGCGTTTTTGTTGAGCAAATAATTGTGTACGTATAACATATACGCAGTAAAAATGCATTTCGTTACGTATGATATAAATAAAACACAATGTATTCAATGGACTCAGTCAGGTGTTCAAAAGTTTTTATCAGTGAGCGGTTTTAATTAATTTTTTTATTTGTCTCGAAACCGGGACATGTCTGATAATGTTATAAATAAATTAAATGTATTGTGAGTTTGTTTATATACACTAATATATGAATTTGATAAATATAATGTGTTTTTTTTATTTCATACGCTCATATCTTTTATTGGCTTATTTCAATGAACGAAAGTTTATGATTAATTTGTTTTGTTACAATGTAAAAGTCGACACAATAAAAAAAAAACTTCTGGATATTTATTTCCTGTACAGTTATGTCTTTTGGCGCGTTAATAAACTGAAAATTGTTTTGTAAACTGCGACGGCAAATGCAAACTGTTTCTCTTACCAGACCGTAGAGGTCGCTTTACAAAACATATTGAATAATCATAATCATTAGCGTTTGACAATGTTTATAAACACAAGTGTATGTGCGTGATTGAATACGAATTACGTCAGTCCATAAACGAACTAGATCCGTAATTTTTAATTGATCAACTATTCTTTTACCATTTTGTAATAAAAGAATTTCTAATATCGATAATTACATCGAACGGAGACCACGTGACCGACGCAGCGTGGATAGGCGTAGCAAAATTGACCTTCTCTGGTCAATTAAAGGATTGCATTATATACAGCCATGGGATTTGTCTATGGGACGATCTATAGAAAACTTATTTAGTAAAGAACCGTAAATATAAATCTACATAAATTTAAGTACAACTTTCTCTATGCTTGTCCATAGACAATGTCTACAGAGAAGAGAATAGATATTACGCAGCCGCTATGGGACCAGAGCACGTTCGTGGGTCGGTTCCGGCACTTTGCCTTCATCTCCAACCCCCTCCTCACCTTCGTGCCAGAGAAGGAGCTGTACGCAGCCAGAGACCTCTACATGAAATATAAGTAAGTTAATTTAAAAACAATGTTTTTTTAAATACATGCTCAAAGTTCTAAGATAGTCAAAACATTGATAATGTGTAGTTTTTTAATGTTACTTAATTCCTATACTATTAAAAATGTTGACTCAAATTAAATATTTCCTTACGAAATATTATTGTACTCTATAAATAACATGAAACCCGTTCCATATCTATGGTTCTGAGTTTTTTTTCTGATTGTGTCAACCTGTCAGTGTCGGTTGACTTTATTTTATGTATGCTTTTATACAAAAAAACGTATTTTTTTAATAAGAGAAGGCGGGCAAACGTGCCGTCATCGACGCCCATAGGCATCTGCAATACTGGATGAACCACAGATGCGTTGGCGGCCTTAAACTTATCCATCTATATTACAAAGTTAACGTCGTTGGTAACCTTTACTTGTCAACAGAGTAGGCGAGGAGCCAGCGGGGACGACGCTGACGCAGGTGGTGCGAGCCAAGCAGCTATACGAGTCGGCCTTCCACCCTGACAGCGGGGAGCTGCAGAACGTCTTCGGCAGGATGTCCTTCCAGATGCCCGGCGGCTGCCTCGCCACCGGCGCCATGCTGCAGTGGTACAGGTCACTATGAAAGACTTTGAACTTACAATAAGAAAGCACAATTATTCAAAACATGAACTTGACAATCTATAGCAATATAATTATTAATTTATTTATTTCATGACACAGGTACACACTTTAGAACATACATTAAAGTTATTTTTAGTCGCATTATAAAATGTGTACGCAATGCAACCCGTCATTGATACTTAGCTACCGGTGTCGATTGTTATCGATATTCGTCTCTACAATTCTTACGCACATCACTACACCTCTCCATAAGAACTGTAAGTGCGAGCGAGATAGACAGCAAATATGATTTACGACCTTAAGCCTCAGTTAATAAGGCGTCGATAATGAAACGTGTCCAGAACGGCGACGGCGGTGGTGTTCTGGCAGTGGGTGAACCAGTCGTTCAACGCGCTCGTCAACTACACCAACCGCAACGCCAACGCGCCGCTGAGCGCCGCGCAGATGGGCGTGGCCTACGCGTCCGCCATGACGGCCGCCATGTCCACCGCGCTCACCTTCAAGTTCGTCATACAGAAGAGAGCTACTAATCCCATATTAGCGGTAAGAATTTTAGTATATATTATTAATCGTTTTTTTTTACAGCCGAGTTGTATGATGGCCTCTTTCGTCATTATTTTTTAAACCAGTTCGACTTTGGTCCTTCAAAAAGCGAGTGTAGTTTCTAAAATTGCATTTGCTTTTCTAATGTTATATATCCATGGGCAGAACGCTGTTCCCGCTTGTTTGCCCTCCTCGTATAAAAAATTTAAAATACTTTGTTAGTAAAGTGATTTCGAGCAGAATTCTTTTTAGTAAATCCTTTTTGTGATTAACTGCAGAGGTTCGTGCCGTTCGTGGCGGTGGCGGCGGCCAACTGGGTCAACATCCCGCTCATGAGGCAGAACGAAATTGTATTAGGTAAACAAAAGTTTCTTGAATACCAACTTTCCGTTGTAAATTCGACTTATCCATAATTATCACTCATTTCTATTAAAAGCGCAAATTAATTGAACACGTCAAATTATGCATTTACAATGGGAACATTCAGCCACGTCCGCGGCGGCCATAATAAAATTACATTTTGTTAGTAATTCTGTAAAAATTATGAGATAAAATGAAGTAATATTGTTAAATAAAGATCACTGATTTAATACATTTTGTATATTTACAGAAAAAAAGAATTTTATAAGCAATATTTTGGTATTTACGAGATTTAGCTTAAATTGTTGTTTATAGTTTGAGGTTTATAATATCATACATTATTGTCACTTATATTAAATACAGAAATTGAAATGCACATCTGCACTCGAAGTTATGAAGTCAGTTTCTCAGTTTAAACGATTACTACGAGACTGATTAATTAATTAATTAATTAATGACTCAGAGTGTTAAGGAGATGTGTATCTGTAGGTCTGGACGTGACGGACGAGAGCGGCGAGGTGATAGGCAAGTCGCAGGTCGCGCCTGTCAAGGGGATATCGCAGGTCGTCACCTCCAGGTCAGTTTCATCTGCAGCCTTTGTCGCAGTTCACTTTACCACAAATATATTTGGTTTTTAAAATTTTTTGTGTATCTGTACATTAATACTACCGTACTCTTATAGTGTATTCCGTATAACGCGATATTTATTTTCCGTTTACAATGTTCCGTACAGTTCATCAGTTAATTACGCACGTGACAAATGTATTAAATAAAATTAAATTTTGTTTTACTACTTATAAAACGGCTTAACTCACGTGCAACTCGGTGTCAGTACCGACTAGTTTCGAGCCCATCGGGGGCTC
>JAODUI010000003.1:814111-833841 GCA_027563995.1 Papilio gigon
CGGTGAAGAAATTCAAAGATATGTGTGAAGTCAACCAACACGCACTGGGCCAGCGTGGTTGACTATGGCCTAGTCACTCTTAATAATACGGTAGTCTCTGAGCTCCTCGGTGGGGACGTGTAATGAGCTGATGATGAATATGACTAAGATTGTATGTTTAATTTTCTCGTGACATTACATAACTTTAAATAATAAGAAATTGATATTTTCCAGCCTAACCTTCATGGTGCCAACAGCCTGCGCGCTCTTCCCGCAGAGATGGTGAGTTAATTAGACAAAAATTATCCAAAACAATATGTGACCTATTCGACCTTCCACTAGCTAACACGAGAATATATTGCTATCTCTACTTTCTTAAACAGAATGAAAGAGATGACGAATGACTATTGAAAGCGTCATCCAAAAACGCAAGAAGTTCCGACTAACAGCAAAAGATGGCGCTTATTTTAAAATACACTGTTCATTAAATACTGGCTGTTGACACCGACATCTTCCGACCTGAAATTAAAAAAAAATTATAACCCATGTGTTTTTTCTAGACTGTTTATTTATTTATTAAATAATATATATTAAATTACATTATTTTGTTCTACAATGATGTCGACGGCTATCAATATTTGTATTGCTTTTTTTGTTTAGTTAGTTGTATTGGAGAGTTGTAACGATATCCATCTGTCCATCTAAACTAAGAGAATAATACCTCTTCCAGCAAACTCTCCATAGACACCATCAAACGTTTCGAGAAGGAGAACTACGCGGAGATAGTGAGGAACACGGCCGGCGCGCCGCCGCAGTACGTCTATTTCAACAAGGGATTGTAGACAGCAGAACACTACATACTACATACAACTACATTATAGAAATGCAATAATTTAAAAGCAAGCAAATGTTTTAATACGAATTTATTGCCATCAGTTTGAATGGTGTACTCGTGTAGACAATAGTTTCAGAAATTAGTTTATACAGTCGTTAACAGTGTTGAATAAAATACATACGGTTATAACGACTGAATATTTTAATTTTAATGTTGTTATAACCGGTTTGTAACATGACTGCCATAAAGAATACAAATAAAAAGCAATAAGGAATTAAGAATATTTTAAGTTTACTCAAGTTGTGTTAGTACAGTACTTAAATCATGAATGTTGCCAGTGTCAAATGTTTTGACAGCTGAATTATAACCTCCACGGATAAACTTAAGAAACATATTGTCTATGGTTTTTAGTAGAGAATGAGTGTTGTCAGTATTTTTTCACAGTAAGTTTCCGCAGTGGAAAATACGTTAAGATTATGCTTTTTGCTTTGTTGCCTGTTGCAATATTTTATTTGTACACTGCTGCAATATCCAAAGCGCTTTAAGTATTAATAAATGTAGATGATGGGTCTTATACAAAACGACAAACCGAGAGTTGATTTTCCTAATGTCGTTTTGTGAGCGACAATAGTCTAATGGTAAAGGTACTGATATCCGGTCACGTGGTAGAAAGTTCGAATCCCGCTTTTATAGATTATTGTCGTGGACCATATCCTAGTAGAAGCCTAGAGTTTAGTAATATTAGTGAATTACCAAAAATCTACTAATTTTCATAACAAGGAAATAAAAACACTGAGGAAATTCATCCCAACAAAAGGTCTGGACTTTTTCTTTCGAATCATTTTTGTACTGTAGATAACGTATCTATAGGTTATAAATGTATTAATGTATCTGTTATTTATTACAATAAGATCTGTGTTTTTGTACAAAACAGTTTATTTTGATAGATTCTACTAAAATTGTTTTTTTTTAAATAGTTGCTTTTGCGAAATGCTCGTGTTTGTGAATTGATATATTAAAGAAATTATTATTTTTTTGTATATGTATGGGTTTTGGTAAAAATGATAAAATACATTTTTTTTAAATAATCAATTACTGGTAAAATCATATTTAAGTGACTTTTTTATTTTCTTTTTCAATAATTGGATAATGTTTTATAGGATGTTTTTAATGTCGAATTATTTTGAAATTGTAGTTGTTATTTTTTGTTTTGAACAATTTTCAATCGCGTACGAATCCACGTGTAAATACCGTACATTCCGTAAGAAGATAAATTAATTTAAATTCTTATTTTATATTGCATTTTATGTGATTTTTTTTGCTAGAAATTAGCTTCTCTCGTCGCTCGAGTGTCAAGAATTTGAGATTTTTCGATTTTTTTTTTATTATTAATTTGAAAAGTTCCTAATTTCTATCGTCTATATAATTGTAAGTAACAAGTGACACAATCTAACAATTAAAAGACAAAGCATTTTGTTAATCAATGTTTTTCAGAGATCGCTCAAACCGTATTTTCATACAGTTTTTATTGATTTACATTTTTTCGCATGTTAATAATTATAAGATTGTAGTATTATCAGGTATTTGTTTGTGATGGTTTGTGACAATAAAATTGTTAGAAGAATTGTGATTTTCATTCCCCTAACTACAATTCAACACTCAACTTTTTGTTAGGTAAAATTTATAACCTTAAAATATTAAAATATGTTTTAAATTGCCATTTTTTTTTTTATTTAATGCTACAACTAAATTAGTACCTATTGAATACAAAATGTTTAGCAATCGGCAAATAGATATAGAAATCTAGAACACTAAATTGAGGCGAAAATGAACTCCGTAAGTTTAGTATGGATGTAAATTCCTTCAGAGTGGTCCAAATACGAATTATTTCGTAAAATCGACTTTCAATTTAACAAATTTGTATAAAACGGTCCATCTGTTCAAGGAGTTTCAATAGGTTTAAAACAAAGGCCATTAAAGAAAAAAAAGAAGATTTTTTTTTTATTTTTAAATATTTGAATGTCATTATTTTTTCGACTTTGTTCATATCTTGATACATTCGAATTTAAACAATAAATATTAAAGAAAATTAGTTGTTTGTAATTTTTTTAATAATTCAGGATGGTTAAGTTAGATTCGTGAAAATAAAATGTCAGTATAATATGAAACATTTATATTTATATTTATAGGCGACGTTGGCGTTCTCCCGTGTCGGAGGCCAACACCCGCCTCCGGGCGCTGCGCCGGCGGAGGAAGTATATTCGCTGAATATTTTAATATGAAGATTAAACATGTTGCACTGAAGTCCAGTCGACTACTAATATTATATTAAAATAAATTACAATTTAAATTTACAACAAGCTCGTGTATGATACAGTAAGGCACCGGACAACTGTGAGTACCATCTAAATACTAATGTATTTCAGTTAACGTAATTCAATTTAATTTCACTTACAAACGAATTCTATCGACTGAACATTTTGATGGAATATGTAACAATTCTGTGTTCAGTAGTAATAAAATAATTACTGAAAATACCATATTATTGAATACGAAAGTCTTAGGTACCTAAGGTTTTATTAAATCTATAGATGGATGCCTTTTACGTATATTTGTGCGTCTATCTACAATTTGCAATACATGCGTCGTTCAAATTCAATAATTCTGTCCATACTCAATAATTACCGACTTGAACGAAGTTTTTCGAATCCGGCTCGAAGGACCAAATGTAAATTTGACAAAAATACAACAATACATCACGGCATCCATTTCCAATCTTATACAATACATATAAAATATACAATATCAGTATACATTCGCCTTCTCCAGCAGTAGCGACGCGTCGCACATTGCTTTCGCAGTGGACCGCACCAGGAACATGAGGTGCAGTTGTTCGAAGACGTTCAACTGGACCCTCGTTCGGACCAGGCCGTGTAAGACAGTCGCCCTTTCTAAATCCAACCATCGTTGAAGGGACAGTTCCCTTTCTTCGACCGGGACGCCTTGGACGACGTCCAACGGTCCCCATAACATGAATTCCAGGACTGATTTGGCCTGGTTCAAGGAGACCGCTCTTTCCTCCTGCAGCACTTCCTTGAGGAGTGGTGTCAGCTTCTCTCCCGGGAGCAAAATGTCGACAGATCGTATCGCACACCTGCAGAGAGAACTGTGATGCTCATCTTCGTTCGACTTGCTGCTGTTTATCTCGTCACTCAACCTGAAATAGAATTTCACACTTTATTCATTACTTTTAATGAACTTTAAGTAATATAAACGTTAAAGGGTGAATTACTTGATCCTTTACTTCCTTGAATTATCGTGAAAAAAAAATCATACTGACCCTTGTAAGACGCACAGTCTTCCATAAGAGTTAGTCTTCGGCGCCCACAGGGAGTTCAGTCTGTCGTCAGGCGACGGCAAGTTCAACGTACTGCCATGTGGAGTGAGGGGTTGGATCTCTTTTAGCGATATGAAGGATGAGAGAGCTTCTGATATTTCCTCAACTCCGCGCGCCTGCAGGCACTTGAGGCCGTTGATGAGCTGGAGTAACATGAAGATGGCCTCGTGCGTCTGCTCGGTGCTGACCAGCTGATGGTCTTTGCTGTTGCCTTCACCGCTGCGCAGCGACTCCCCGTAGGACTGCAGCGTGTCCACTTGCGCGTGCCCCAGCACCACGATCGTTGCTGAAAGACAACTTACTAGGTGAGAACTGATCATGTTAAATAAGATAAACAATTATAGTCTATATTCAAAGTACCCACCTTGCACTAGGTCCTCTCCTTCTTCCCCAAACTGCTGCAGCGGCACCAGGTCACAGAACTCAGTCACTGCGTTCAGACTCAGTGTCGGCTGCAGCGACTGCTGGCACACCAGCTGTGAAGCCAGCTGCTCCTTGTAGAGCATCAGCGTGACCTGCACCGGGCCTTGGCTGGAATTCCACACCGCAGAATGGAAGACACGCCTGCCCGCTCTGGTCAGGCCCTTACTCTGTGGCTGGATTGTGAAATCGCTCCAGCGTAAGTTCGTGCAAGCTTTCAGTCCTCGGAGGGACGGTTGCATGGTCGCACTTTGTTGTACCTGAAAGATTATTTTAAAGGTAACAATCTAGAGCTAAAAACTTTGCATTATATGTATGTGGTCATTATTTCAAGTCCCGTTTATATTAATATAGCAGATGCCGATTTCATTGATTAAATTTGATGATGAACACACTGGGCACACGCGGGCCCGCATCCCGACACACGTTCTAGTACTTTATTGAGAACATTTCATTGTTTATCAAAAGAAAGCTATTTGTATAACGAATTTATAAAATATTTCGCAGCATCTCGATTGTAACTGGGGTGATATGTTAGTTATGATTATAATAGCAAATGTTACCTGTTCTAAAACCTGCGCTAATGCCTCGTGGTTAGCTATGACGACAGCTCCGTAGTTGTCCTCGAGGTTCCTGTGCACGATGCTCCTGCCTTTCCTCACTCGCAGCTTGTTCGTGGTGGCCTTCGGCGTCATTTCATTCTGATAATCATCGTTCGTAGATCCGTCCATGTTGTCGTTGGAGCTGTAGAAGCTGTAGGGTGAGTATATTTCTGATTCAGTCTCGCTGCCGCAGTAGGGGAGCGAGGATCTGTTAAAACTATTGTTATATTTAGGATATTCGGTGTTGCTGTCTTCGTTTTTGGTATCAGTTCTGTTTTCGATTTTCGTCTCTCTTGGTTTGACCGCGGCGTCGCATTCCGGCGAGCTGGAGCGCGCGTGGTGGACGTATTCATAGTCGCTGTCGCTGTTTTTAGCCGAGTCGCAGGCCTCCTCGTCGTACTTGCCGGAGTTGTAGACTTCGTCGTAGCTGTTGATGACTGTGTCGTTCGTGGCCTGCACTAGCTCTTGAGGTTCGTCTGATTCGTCTTTGTCATCGTCCAAAGGTGTCCTGCGTTTCAGAAGCTCGAGGTGAGATTCCCGTTCGCGCATGCTCGCAGTCCGTTCAGGTTTCCTTGGCGCGAGAGCTGATCTTATCTCGCCTGGAAAGTTAAATCGTTGGGAATTGAAATTAAGACAAACATTCAATTTATTGTACGATATCTTAGACAAGTCATAACATAATCTTATCATAATATATTAAAAGATTGTTTACGTTGTGCCTGTAACTGCTGTAACTGCATTTTCATTGTTTGTTAACATTGCTCTAGCAAAATTGTGTTTACTTAATAAAATTGCAAACAAAAAAATTAATAATGTAGTCAATTAGCGTAGATAACTGTTCATTAAGCAATGACTTTATAACAAGGGCATTTCTTACCTAAATTAGCATAGATGCTATCTGGCTTCGTACTGGCAGGGGTCCACGCTTGTTGCTTCTGTTTCTTCTGCAAAGCAGCAGACTTGGGCGGGGGAGGGCGCGCCGGTGTCGGCACACTCACAGTGCTGGCCTCCTCACTGGACAGCCTCGGCGGGGGCGGGGGCTTGTTGACGATCTTCGGCGTCTCCACGTCAGTGGCGCAGCTGGACCCGCTGTAAATCGACACGTCGTCGTGACTCATGCGACGCAAGCTTTCCGAAATTTCACAATTCGATTTCACCACTTCGACGCTCGATCCGTTAATGTCCAAGGGATGGATGATGACGAGTCGCGGCTTCGGCTTCGGTGCCAGGTCGTATATTTCCTCCGTCTTATGCGGCGACACCTTCGTAACGGTCGCTACACTCAATTCCTTCTTATCTAAATCTTTTGAAGAACCGATACGCAGCAGTTTCTTTATCGAAAACTTGTACTTTCCTTTACGCTTCTCATCAAGAAGCAAATTGTCGTGAGATAGAGATATGCTCCGCCTCGGAGCCGGTTCGGGTTGCAAGTCTTTCTTGTCAATGTCTTCGACTGTTCTCGTCTTTGGCGTCGACGACATCACTGCTCTTTCTCTCTTCTCCATTTCTCTAACGACTGGTGAATCTGATTTCATGTATCCGCTTGGATTTCTTTGGTACAAATTATTTGGAAACTCCTCTGTCGGGGATAACGGTGGTGTCGGTGCCTTCCGCTTGCTCAGACTGTTTAGTGACACGTCGCTGTCTTGTTTCGTCAAAACGGGCTTAGCGTAATATATGGTTTCCGTTTTTTGTTCGTGATTTTCTGAACTGTTGTGTTTTTCTTCGCTTACATGTTTACTACTTTCCCCGTCTTTCTTTGTAGAATGCATTTGCATGATTTGAAGTGTTGATGTCACGGACTTCTTCGTTGTTTGCTTTATAACTGGTTTGGTTGGGACTTTCGGCTTTTCTGGTACAGTGGGCTTGGATGGCATAATATCGGTGATCATTCCATGGAGGAACGAGGGCCGCGGGTCCATGGTTGGTATAGGACTGCTGGGTAGAGCGGGCGCTTCACTCGGTTCGTCAGGGTCCGCTCTCCCGTCAGGTTCGCCGGCTAATTCGCGACTGGCCTCAGCAGAGAACAAAGTATCGGGTTGTTTAGGTATAATCGGAGGCATATCAATGATTGGACTTTGGAACGTGCTGTAGCCACTGCCAGCTTTTCCGTCGGCTTTTCTTAGATGCCCGATAGGCGACATCTTCAATGTTTTCTCGGATTCGTTAAACACCTTAATCTTGACGGTTTCCTCGCATTTGTGTGTTTCAGAGAAATGTCCGCTATCGTCATTGTCGGAGTCGGTCCGGGCACTAAAGCTATCATCGTCTGAAGTCAGAGAATTATTAGCGGTCGAATTCAAAGTACCTACTGCAGAGTCTACGCTGCTGCTTTCGATATTTATTTTACAAAACTTAAATTCTGACCTACTTAAGTTCACCTTAGGCCTTTCCTGGGTTTTAATTAAGGGAGATTTTCTTACAATACCATTTTTACGCGACTCAGTCATTTCTTTTTTTTCCACTTCATCTCGCATACTTTCTTTCCTTTTCTCTTCGATCACCGTAGGCTTATTGTTGTCCTTATGGTTTAAGTTAAGATCCGTGTTGCTCATTCTATTTTGCTGCAGCGTCTCTGATATTTCTTCCAACAATGATTTCTCTGTGCAAATACCTTCGGTGGATCGAACGCTTTCTGAAGCAATTATTGTTTCCGATTCTTTAATATAAGAAGTAAGAATAATGTTCGTTTTAAAATTATTTGCCGAGTCTTCCGTTTGCGTTTCGTTCAAGTGTATAACGGCAGGTTTTCGAATATGCGTCTTAACATTGGGGCCTTTATTCTCTTGGCCGAAGGGAGTCACCGACACCATTAACGTTTTCTTTTTTCCATCGGAATCAGTTTGCATTTTACCGAGCAACAACGAGGTGTAAGACTTGGCGACTGAATCTCCCAGTAGATTCGCTTTCACCGTGTTAAAATCCGTGTTGGATTTTGTAATTTTATACAATTCTCTTTCCTCTTCCGTGTCGGGAAAAACATCTTCATCGTCGTTGTCTTCCGACATTTCGAATTCCTCTTCGTCCGACCAATCATCGCCACCGAAACCTATGACACTGCACACTTCTTCTGGGAACCGAACATTACGCTTGTTCTTCTTCTTTGAAGCAACCTTTAGAATACCGTGTGGTGTTTTCTTGAAGAATGTACTTCTGTTTTGGAAGGGTGTCGTAGAATATTTGCTACCATCCGTCGTCTTTTCCTGCTTGACGTGTTCTTCTCGTGATTTGAAGCAATTCGAACAGAAATCTTTCTTCCAAGCGTTTTGCACGAAGCTGTGGCATACTGGTGACATTTTGCTCTTCGTGTAACGTCTGTTCATCACATAACCCGCATTCTGAAAACGAACAAAGATAACGTTTGAATTTTGAAACGGCATTTGTATTGTTTTTTTTTAATTATCATATAATTTCAAATATTCTGTGATATTCTATCTTTCGATAATCATTAATAATGTATACTTGGATGGAGGTTTTATAATCATATGGTACGTGTAGGCACTGGAGGTTGCGTGCAGACGCGCGATTATCAAATCTTACATAATTACACAAAAACTTTTACACGCTATTCTTAATCGAATCATTATTCTTTATTATTTTTTTTAATTATTTATGGAATAAAAGTAACATTTAGGCCGGACAGCGGTTACATGCGCCAGGAATTCGAGGTGCGGTGTCTCTGGTCTACTTATGAAACAATTGTATGTATTAAATTTATCAGAATCGCTTTCTCCGCTACCGTTCGTGTCTTACGCTGGGTACCGTGGCATGTCAGGGTGCTTTCTCTTCAAACATGGCGATGTCAACTGTACTTTACATATGAATTGAGAATTCATGCGAAATCTATGCGTGGCAAAGTGCCGATGGACCGTGACTTGTATGTTGGTTACAAATGTCTTATAGGAATACTAGAATTGTGACTGGGCCAGCGTGCTTGACTAGTTCCAGTCACCCCTAATAATATGGTAGGCTCTGAGCCCCTCGGTGGGGCAGTATGGTGAGCTGATGATAAGATTGTTTCTTGGTATCAGACTAAACTGTAAGTTGAATTGGTTGATAAACGATACAATCGAGTTCAATGGAATTGAGCAATTTTATATACTGTCTGGTTGATAATGTAATTTATTGTATATGGATGAATTTTAGAAAGTGTCCGTGTTTAAATTGACTATAATTTATGTTTAGACATGTCTGTTTTAAATAAGTCTATGACCACAGAGTTATAAAGATTGTATAGAGACGTTTGCATTTATGATATTATTGAGATTTGAAGTCGATTGATTGCGATCACGGCCTTCGTTTGATGTCAACTTGTAGCACACGGTGTCGATTGACCGACAATGTGCCATATGGTGGCAATTGAGTCGGCGACATTGAAATTTAAATCTTACAACCTAACATGAAAGGTACGTTTTACAATGTACGCTTTATCATTGTGTTTACAACAATAGTCAATATTCGATGTCGAATATGTAGACCGATATTCCTATATGGAAGTAACATTACAGTTATTACAGATAATGTAACATGATTGAAAGTACGCATTAAAACCTAACCTCTTTTCAACACAAGGCAACAAAAGAACAACGCATCTCCCTTTGATTTAATTTTAAACAAGCGCCAATAGCCTAATAGTTAACGGTACGGGTCGGATCACGTGGTCGTGAGTTTGAATCCCGCCATTCGAGTATTGTCGTGGACCATAACCTAGCACAAGCCTAGACCTTAGTTGGTGTGGTAAAAGAAATTTTTAGTAAATTAACAAAAACCAGCTGATGTTTTTTTTAAAACTCGAATGGTTGTAGCCATGCTTTTAAGTATACACTTTTGTAATATTTATTAATATATAATGATATATATCTAACCCAAATAACAGAAGAGATACGATAAAATGCCTCCGAACACCTTACGTTGACGTCAACTGTCAGTGTTGTCATTTGCAATAAAAAAAATGATATATCGACAATTTTTTCTATGTGTGAACACTCTTCAGTCGACATTCCTCATTTCCCTCCACTTTCCTATCAACATCCCCGTCCAAGACTTCACACCCATGTCTTGGACCACTCCATCTTTGGGTTCCAAGTGTATTGTTTTATTGTTTTAATTTATATTAATTATTAAATACAGTTGGTATGTATCAGTCGAACACTGAGTTGCAGACCTGTCTCTCTAGCACGTGTTATGGAGATGTGCAACTCTCTCACGCGACGATGGAAATGCATATTAAGAACTAATAATGCAGTAATTGTGTAATTACAGGTGGCGGATTGAATAGTCATGCCATAACTGTATTATGATATAACTGGAATCTATAACGCTTGATAATCACGACGGCAAACCCTTTGTTGTTTTTAGGCAGCACTACGCCCCTATCGTTCCCGTAATATTGCTAAGGTTACATAAGGTGCGGGGTGTATGTTTTATTTATTAAAAAACTGAAACCTCTTTTTATATTTATAGTAAGAAAAATTACTGGTTGATGTTTTAATTGGTTGATGATTAAATTGAAATGAAGTGCCATTAGCCTAATGGTTGTGGACTTACGATCTCGTGGTCGGGAGTTCGAATCTCGCCATTCGACTATTGTAAAACTTTGTTGAAATTTAAAAAAATATATCAGTAAATTAATAAAAATCTACTAACATTTTCTTTAAATATGTTGAAGACGATTTATGACTTCTAGCTGGTATGTATCATACAAGATTAGAATCCGGTAATTTTGTAGTGTAATGACACTAAGGGAATCGAATCCAAGAAAAGTCCTCTGGAGATTGTGTGGATGGATTGTGTGAACGATGTGCGTAAGAAGGGTGCGAGTTCAGATATGACGGTCGATAGTGATGTATAGAGTATATACTGTGACGTCATTACGTAGGGAAAAGTACATGTTGATGAAGAGGCTTACAGGCGTATTTTTACCGTCGCTTTTGTGTTTCGTATCGGATATCTATGGTCGCAGATCAGAACAAAGAGTGCAGTGGTCTTTGTTCCACGCGAGGTCGACCATTGATCGCGTCCGGGTTCGATGGAATACTATCACAGGCTTTGTTATTGAATTTATTTACAATAACTTTTAACCTTGAATGATAGGTAATTTCCGGTCTCCCATTGCATTCGGTCATGGCACACTTCTCTCCATTTGTGCAACGGTTTCGGACACTTTTGACACCCGGTACCTTTACTGCTAGCCTTTTATGGGACTTTATTAGACCTGAATTAAAAAAAAACAATAATAAGTAATCTATGAGTTATTCCATCTTTAGTTGTTCTGTACTAACGAAGCTAATATCCATCCAAAATACAATTTAGAATATAAGTAAATATTCATCATCATCATCACTTCAGCTACATGTCCACAGTTGGGCGCCTCCGTCGAGTATCGCCAGTTCGGTCCTCGGCCACCCGTATTATCGTTAATAAACTGCAGTTAACAATTCTTTTAAAATCAGAACAGTCTGAGGTTTTAAGGCTTTGACAATTGTAGAGCGTTTACCAATATTCACATACTTATTGTTGACTAAATTACTATGTTTAATTAAATGCTTAACCTATTAAAACGTTACGATTACAAAGAGAAATGACATTCTTTTAAACATCTATGTTGAAATGAGTCGAATTACAGAAGGTCGCGTGTCTACTGTAAGAGTATAGTTTTGTTCTAGTGACGTGATGTCGCTCGTCGTTCACGGAAATCGATTACTATGTAAACTTTTTTTTACAATACTATTAGTATTAGACCTTGTATTTTTTATACTATAGGTTGGTACAATAAGCGGTTGCTTGAAATCTCCAAAAGAAACGAACGGTCAAAAGACATCCGCAATTGTTACGTTGTCGTTAAATAAGTCGTATTTTATGGTGTATATTGGTCGAGAGATTATATCGACGCGTTGGTAGGTAAATATGTTTTAAGTATATTGAAATTATTCTATAATAATCATATTTTTATATAAAAGAAACGAGCCAATATTGAATTGTATTTATCCTACAAAATACGTGTTGAGTGTTTGTTATTCAATTATTTTCCATCATCATCATCAGCCCTTGTCTGCCCACTGCTGGACATAGGCCAATAAATTATTATTATGGAGTTTTTAAATGTTTTGTCTCCGTCTGGCTCGTTATTATAATTATTATTGTTCTCTATAGACACGAATTTAATTTTCAATGTATGTGTGGTTGCTAGAGTGTTGCTGATGTCTGGGCGTCGATGATCACCTTTGTAGTCGTAGGCCTTCTCTTATGAAAAGGTTTTTATTTATTTTTTCTTAAACACGTGAATCGACTTAGTCACATCACTAATTGGACTATCGGGGTCATTACACCGATTGGGTACGTAGTGTCGAAGCCTACAATAATGGTGTCATGTCTGTGTAGATTAGTGGTGCCATCTGCTGGCATTGTTGTGCCCGGTTCACTAGGTGATACAAATATTTGCGTAGACTTGGTCTACTTTTTACCCATTGTTACTTTGTTAACTCAACTATTTAATTGTATGCTTGCGTTATTTTATAATTCGTAAGTTGTCGATGTCATAATATTTATCATTTAGATAACTCTGAAAAGCGACAACGTTTCAGTAATTATCTGAATAGTCCGGATAACTTAGTATAGTGTAATATTCGTAATGAATAAATAACAATATATTTGAAAAAAAAAACAGACGTTTACCTAGACAAACGGAGCAGGTTTTATTAGTGGAATGTAACGGTACAGCTAGACACGGCATTTGATAGCGAGCAGACGGAGGTGGTTGACTTCATATACGGATTTATTGTATTTCAGTGTACCAAGTAATCTAGCATCCAGGACGTTGAATGCATACATGTTTTATTTAACGTATAAAGACCTTCTATTACTTCTGTACTGTACATCGTCCATATTCATACATAAATGTATAAATACCTAATTTAGAGAATAACAGTCAGGCAAAGAAAGGTTCTCCGGAGGCTTTTGTTGGCAATTCCCCCATGTGTCATATATACCACAAAGATCGTATCATAACACAAACTCAAGCTTACCAGTAATGGTCACAAGAAATATTATTAAATTAACAAAAATCTACTAATATTTTCTAACAAAAAAAACTCACAACAAAATATACCATAGAGAAACTATTTTTATTGTAATTTTTTAAAGTAAATGTTCCCAAGGAAGTCTGTAACAAGTGTACAGAGGCGCGTCGAGCGCACAACCTAACATTTCATCTGGTATTATTCTTAATTACAGATCTCAAACTAGTTTTCCATATACGTCTATAATTGGATGCAGCGATATGCTGTGACATCATCGAGATGAGATCATTTGAGCACTAAAGCATCGTCTCGGGATACGACCACGCAATACTTAAAGGTTAAATGTTTGTTTTTAAATACATCTGATTTTTGATAATTCTCGACATATCTTGTACTATACTAATTAAGCTGTAGCCTTGTGTTATGTTATGAAGGAGGACTAGCCACTTTATAACAGTAGGTATACGCCTTTTCAAATATAACAGAAACTCAAGGTCAACTTGGCGCTCTACTCTATCCCGCACCCCTGAATACACCAACAATTGTGTTCTATTTATATAATGTTCTACGCCCCCAATATACCTGACAGTCTACACCAGTTATATAAAAATATGTCTTTCGTACTCACAGTCTCTACTAAGCGTTCGTTAGTCCTGGCAATTAATTAAATAAAATACAAAATGTACCATGTTTTTATAACAACTTTGAAATAATATTCAACGTGTTAAAAGAAAAAATAAATTTAATAACGGTTGCTGTTTTTTTTATTAAAAAAAAACTACGCAACGTAACCTCGTTTTTACGTTTCACCAAACGCTAAGGTCATAAACGCAACAAAGATTGACCCTGTCATCAGGTATAACACCAATTTATAGTTATTCATATTTTTCTGTATAAAACTGACCTATACTGTACTGTGTAAGTAGAGTAGTGAGAACATATAAAACACTTGGTAACACAAGTGTTTTATGTCCTTCATTTTCAGTGTTGCAAAAATGCAGAAAATATATGAATACGGTTGCCTTTTGATTATAAAAACCAAACACTCTAGATATGTGACGCGCTTGGATTCCTGACGAGTATAGTGATAACACCTTATTCGCAGATGGTGGCATTGCGTTATGATAATTATACTGTAATCACTATCGAGTATAGTGATTACAGTATAGTTTAACCTCTTATCTATCGTCCTAGTACAAACGTCGATGACACTTGACTTAATTTAAATGAACTCAAATAAGTTTACAGGTTAAAAATAGTATACCTACTAGAAATCTAATTACATTAATGTACGTCCTCGTATGAAACCTTACACGACCCGTCTGCTCTTGATAATTAATTCAAATAACTAATTACATTGTAGTGACTCAGTTAACATTGGCTGCTATGCATCATATCTTATGAATAACTATTTAACTGCATTTACGTGACAATAGGATAGTTTGTACACTCACTAATTATTAAAAAAAATTGTCATTAACATAAATTAACAAATCCTGTTGTTTTAGTAGTAGGTAAAGCACTCGAAGTGGTTATTTTGTGACTAAAGGTGACCTCTAGTGTAGATTTATTATACTAAGGGACAACAATTGATGACTTTTCAAGCTCAGTAACCTTTTATATAAATTTCATAACCAAAAAAAATGAACAAAGTTTGGCATATCAGACATCGTTCTGCAATCATTGGTCTTAAGATAGGCAGAATATCGTAGCGTGGTCCGGAAGCGGTTAGGATGTCTATCAATTTAAACGAGGCTGAGAAAATCAGCGAAAGGAAATCGCCAGGACAACGCAATTTCCACCCGCATTTCTTTAACTACCGCAATCGAACGATGACCGCTTCCTACTGAGTATAAAACCAGTTCTAACCGGATACCAATTAGGGCTGTCCAGTAAGCGTTGACGAAAAAAACTACTGATTCTTTTTTTTCTATTTGACTCCTTCTTGATTCCTTGGAGAATGTCAGATTTTCTTTATAAGAGAAGGGGGCGAACGAGCGGTGGATACCCGGCCTTTGAGAAAGACATACTTTCACTTTTTGAAGGACCTTAAATCATACATTAAACTCTAGACCATCAGTGGAGGACTGAGAAATTACATATAGTATTATTTATTACCCGAAGACATTGACATTGACATGGTACCCGTCCCTCGAATATGCATCAGGCCCTGAATTCGGTCATACTCCAAAAGTTGACAGCCCTATGTACTTGCTTACTGGTTCCTGTATTGGAGCGATCTTACCTAATCCGCGAATTGTGAAAGGGACCCCACGTTTCGTACCTCAGTCTGGTTTCCGTACGAGAGCAAAATTAACACGTTACGTTAATATATTAATTTAAATTAAGCTCACTTTCTAAATACGTGTGCGGGGAGAGAAGCAACACTGCTACTTTTAAGGGTACATTTTTTGTACTAGAACATGTTCAACGAACGTTTTCTAATTTATTCAACAATGTTACTAGTATTTTTTGTTTGCAAACATAATGTATTTTTTTAATATATTCGAAAGGAAAGTGTTTTTAAATTGTTTTATATCATCTTTGTATAACATACATTGATATCGTTATACCTCTATATTTCATTCAATAATAACTTTGGGTATCCTTTATAGAAACACATATCTCTAGGTTATCAAATTATCTTTCAAAAAAGTACATAGTAATATATTTTATTTAATCGCCAAGAGCCTAATGGTTAAGGGTACGGATTTCCGACCACTTGGTCGTGAGTTCGAATACCGCCATTCGACTATTGTAAACCGTAACTATTTTTTTTTTGCGCTGGGAAATGCATTTCCGCATCCCCCCCGTTTCCAGAGGGGTATGTGGGACTCACGAGCCGAAAATCAACGGGAATACCCACTAAAACCCAGCGATGTTCCTTCGCGTCGTCCTTTGGCTGGGCCACGCGAACACTTTCGCAATCTTCCGTGATTGTAAACCGCAACCTAACACAAGTTTACAGCTTAGTTGGAATGGTAATTGAAATATTAGTGAATTAACAAAAATGTCGTTTTGGAGATACGAGTTAACATCCATCCATACATTCTCATTTATAACATTAGTACGCGCATAGGCTACTAATCAAGTCCGTATAAGCCGAGTCGCGGGTGATGACTAGTCAAATATAAAATAAAAACTTTCTTTATTTAGTTAGAAAAATATGTGACATGTGAAAGCGGTAAGTGAAAATAAACACCGCAGCGTCGGTGGGTTCTAGTCTAGATTCCGGAACCAGTTTGTTTTTCTCGGTGTTGCCATGTACAGTCGTTTGGAAAATTCCTCGTAATGTTTTCTATGAAGTAAAAAGTGTAACAGGTGTGGCAAGGTTTCGAACACCTTTATTTGTACTTCTACTCGAGTCTTGAGTGAACTAACCTCTGCGACTAACCTCTCTCTCATACGACTGTAGATTTTATTTTATAAGAGAAGAGAGCAAACGAGCGGCGGGATTTTAAGGTGATCATTGACGCCCACACATCTGCAGTACCAGAACTCTACATGCTTGTCAGCCTCTGAGAGAGACGTACGCTATTATGAAAGCAAAATAAAAACTTTGTCTCCAAAGAAACTCGATAAATGAGAAAACGTGTTATTTAAAAAGTGAAAGATTTTTGAGAAATACTTCAATTTCTATTTTTGGATAGGTGTGAATGGATTGTGAAAGAGGATATGCGTAGGAAGTGTTCAGATATGAACTGACAGTGATGTATGGAAGAGTATTACGTACTGTGCCGACCCTTCGTAGAGTGAAGGACTGGTTGATTTTAATGACTGTTTTTTTTTTTATTTCTAGCCGATATCTCGACATTTAATTATCAATCGTATATGGCAACACTGGTACGAATGGCCACTAAATTACCCACAGATTCGCAGTTTAAGGCGACAACTATGAGTCAGTATGACTAACGCGTTATGTAACCTAACTTAAATGTCACCACGTCTGTATTGACTAGATTCGATATAAATATAACTTTGGGTTAAGTTATAAAGTTATATTGGGTTAAGGAAGTTTACGTAGGATTTACATGAAGAATACAGAATTATTATTTATATGAGAAATTTAAATATTATAAAATAATTCGTCAGTATGAATCTGCCTGATAAGTGTATGATATTCAACATCATCATCATCATCACCATCTCCTTGTTCTTATCCCACTGACATGGTCGGAGCACCAGTTTTTATAATCATTTGGGTGATTTTTTACGCCCAGCCGCCAGCCAGTTGACAACCCTACTTGTAAGAAATTTTTTTTTTTTTTGTATCAATTAAATATGTCATTATAAATTGAAAATAAGTGAATGATGTTATAACGTTAAAACATTATACTTTAACAGTACTAATTTTTCTCATAATAAAAAGAAAGATAATCCATAGATAAGATTTGTATTTTTAATGACAAAGGAGCAGTGGGACCTTTGAAAATAAATACCATAGACTCGGCAGTTTGTTTCTTAAATTAAAAATGTACGATCGTGTACAAATATCATCCACTTTTTTAAATTAATGAACAAAAAATACACATCCGTTGAGAGCCGGTAGCATTATTGATGGTTAAGCCGGTTTCTATCAAAATATGCGGGTCACTCGTGTCACCTGCGGCGCGGGAATGTGAGTTGACATTGACATTTACTTTTTTAAATTGCCAGAGAATGGGCAAAGGTATTCTTGCTTACGGTTAACGTAATTTAAAAAAAGATAACTTGGTACTGTTTGTTATGTTGTACAGAATATTTCGACGTTAAAAATACTAAAATAGTAACGATATGTTTTACTTATTCAAATTGGTACAGGTATGAACAAAACTCTTTGGGTTATTTAAAAAGTTTTTATGTAAATACGGACGTGAATATGGCTCATTAGTTCACCCTGAAGTACCTAGGTCTTAAGCTAGTCGGTATTAGCCGAATTACACGTTAATCAAACCTTAAATTTATATTAAATGATTTGATGCCTTTAAGACTTTGGATGTGGAATGCATTGGAGGAGGATGTTCAGCAGTGGACAGACTAAGGCAGACGATGATGATGATGATTGTGTCAGTTATACGAGCTTTTATATACAATTGGTATTCAAATGAGTAACTTTGTAACGTTTAAAAAAAAGGTATTGAATTCCAATACGAACGTGTTAATCAAATTATCTTGTGAGGAAACCTTTCTTAATGAAATATCCACCCCATCACATTCAATTCAACGTTTGAAAATGAATACTTACTGAAACCTTATAGATGTTGAAGAAACCTGATTAAGTTGGACGAAGTACGACGTGGGGACCTTCAAGACTAGAGTGAATCAGCACTTGTTAAGCTAGCGCGGGTGGGAAGGTGGTCGCTGCGATGAGCACGGAAACAAGAAGGTTATGCGATTGAATATGATGGGTATAATAGTAGAAGACCAAAGGCGTGGATGGATTGTGTGAAAGATATACGTATGAAGTGTGTGAGTTCAGATATGAGATGACAGAGATGTATGGAAGAGTACATACTGTGTCGACGCTACGTACGAAAAGGACAGGTCAATGACGATGTATTTAGTATTTATAATTTTGTTTGTAAAATCAAATATTTTCTTTTTATATTAAAGGCGGCAATCGAGCCTCGGATCGCCTAAAATTATTTGATCCGACGCCCATGGACAACAGCAACACCAGAGGAATCGCAGATGCGTTGCTGGCCTGTTTAGGAACATGAAATGAACAAAGTTAATCGATTAAAAATCGTTTTTATAATCGAATAATCAATAACAGTTGAATAACTTTGGAAGTGGCGTTAAATTTGTTGTTGCGCTTTCACTCCGCCGCGGAACTATCTAGGCTCAATAATTCCGCATTGTTTCCGATCATCTTTCACCTATTTTATGGTGTCAATCTCACACAGTGACATCTCACAAGTGTCCAGCGACTAACCACGGCGCCCGAATGTTAGTAACATTAAGTAGAAATCCTTTAACACAGGATCCTTTGAAAGAAATAACGGTTACAATAACCGATGCAATTTTTGTCTGCTTAACATAAGCTAGCATAGCTAAGCATATAAAATATACAACATAGAGTTTGTTTCTACATTCAGTTATTAAAATTAGTTCTTATTTAATCCATACATAAAACATTGGAAACACCAGAAGTGAAAAAAAATCGTATCGTGTTGCAATGCTGAACAGATAAGACCTTTATACCTTTATAAACCTACGCTAATGGACTCGTCATCATCATCAGCTTTTGTCTGCCCAATGTTCGACATAGGCCTTCCCCAATAACTTCCACACTAATGAACTCTCTTATTAAATTTCCAACTCTAATTGCGACACAAAACTATAACAGTCAGCATCAAATAAAATAAATTAAAAAGTCTGTTATTTCCGTACACTATAAAAGACCCGTCAATATAGATCGGTTACAAATTAAATACATATTTAACGACCATCGCACAGCGTAACCCGTAACGGTGAACAGGTTGTATAGCCCGGCCTAT
>JAODUI010000003.1:858991-875838 GCA_027563995.1 Papilio gigon
TGGTAAGACATTTGTCTATTTGAAGCTTGAATTATATTTAGGCGAGATCGATACTTCGATTGCGCTCAGTATTGCAATAGTTATATAAGTACCGCTGGAGAGACGCTGTAGAGCTGGAGCTGCGCGAGCCCCAAGCCAGCGACTGGCAAGAGACAGTGCAGGACAGGCGTCGTTAGCGGTCTCTCGTGTCGGAGGCCAAGACACACTTTTGGTTGCTGCGCCAGCGCAGTAAGTATAGTGATATAAGTAACATAGTATAGTAAGTAGATCTATAATAATTCAGGAAGTCGGAACTAAACATACAGCTATAAATAGAGCAAAAAACCGTACGGACAGCAAGTCTAGAGGCACAAATAAATAAATAAAAAATCAAAATACAACTAGAATATCACATTACTGTTAGCCTATACATGGGAGTGTGTTTAATATAAGACTGTTTAAAATAATGTCACAGACCAACTGAACGATTTTGAACGTATCTGAACGAAAGTTGGAAGAGATTAGCGTCTGGAATATCGTGTAACCTACTCAGTTATTTTAAAAAGTTAAAGACGAGCACTGGTACGTTTTAAATACGATGTTAGCGGACACGTCACACTGTGGGTGCGTTCCAAATTGGTGGTAACACAAGCGAGCACGCGGCGCCGCGGCCCCATTGATCCCGTCCGAATGTGAACTTAATTAGACACTTCCCGTCGTACATAGGGTTGCCACAATGTTGAAAAAAAAATTATGAAATTTTATATTACAAAATAGTGTTTTTTTTGGAATTAGGAATGAAAATATCACCTAGAATTTTTTTTTCTTACCAAAAAAATTATTAATATCGTTAGTATTGGACGTCATTAAATAAAAGGTATTTACTTACGTTCTGATAACATCTGTTCAGTATTTGAACTTAACATAAAAGGTAATGATAGTTGTATAGATGTGATGTGGTGTGATAGAGTTTATTCAAGAGATGTTACAGAAAAAAAACGAAATATTCTGATTTAAAAAAGAAAAAAAAACACTCCGGTAGTGCTAGCGTTACCATGGTTACCCGATGTATTCAGCATCTGTTCTCTAACGAATGGTTTCAGAACACTCGCCAGTTATCGCACTTAGACGTAGTTATTTTTATGTGCACCGGAATTAACTGTTCCTAAGAAAACATCCAGCTTTGTAACTGAAGATTTACGGGTTTGTTGTTTTAGGATAACTTCGGTTAAGTTTGGAATTGTATAAAGTAGCTCCATCTATCCCATACATTACGATGAAGTCATTTAAAGCTTACGATTCTAGGATGAACTGTCAGAGCAAAAATTTGTAATTTATATGGTAAATATTGCACTGGGCCAGCGTGGTCGACTATGGCCTAGTCACCCCTAATAACAGGGCAGGCTCTGAGCCCTTCGGTGGGGACGTATAGTGAGCTGATGATGATGATGATGCTAGTAAGGATAGATTGTTCGTTATTACTATCTTGGTTTGAAAGCGAATTAATTACTACTATTGAGGATTTCAAATCTAAACAATAATTCTAATATGAATACGGTCAAACAAACTCTTCAACTTTAGAATATCAGCCACAGATAAAAAATTTGTTTTCTAGGAAAACCTATCTTTTCTGTTATTTTCACATATAACTGACAACAAATGTGTTTAGTAGTAAACTATCTTCATTTTATGATAATTTGGTACATTTTGACTTCCGATTGAACATATCGGAACCGAAATCGGAATTAAAAATGCAAGTTTCTACCTTTCGAAATCGGAGAATAGATTGTTGTTGATTTACTAATAATTCTTGTAAATAATCCTGGTAAGTTTGTAAAAGTTTGTGTTAGGATATGGTTCGCGATAATAGTAGAATTGTGGGATTCGAATCCGCGACCGTTAGATCGGTAGTCCGTACCCGTAACCATTAGGTTATTGGAGCTTCAAAACATTACTAATAGAAATATATTGTCCAATTATAGAGGACGGTCGTGACTCGTGTCGGCGCGACATAAAGTAAGTCAGAATTCTACCATGTTGTACCAACGGTATTTAATAGGAGGGAAATCGGAGTAACTGAGGTCTTTGTGACTTGCTTATATTATATTTATATCAAATAAATATACTAATATTATTAGTACAAAAGTATATACCATCATCATCATCCCTTGTCTGCCCACTGTTGGACATAGGCCTATTTTAGTATATATGAATGTGTATTCAGAACTTAATGCATCTTGATAAAAATGTAACATAAATGTTGAACATAATCTAGAGCAGTGGTCGTTAACAGCGGCCTGCAAACTTTTCGAAATTAAATATACGTATATCGAGGAAAAATTCTTCATAACAAACAACGAATATTTGCAGTTGTTTCAAGATGAAAAAAAAAACGTTTTAAAAAAAACTTATAACTACGGAGGAAACGTGTTAAAACAATTGTTATGACATATAAAAAAATTAAATAAATAGGTTCTATCAACTACTCACATTGTTTTAATTGGCTCATGGATAGAAAAGCGTGACGACCACTGGGTTAGGTGACATAGGTTACTAAGTTTTTTTTTTAATTCAACTCTTCAGTAACCTGTATCTATTTACCAGAAAAACATAAAGAAAAATGTAACCACTAACTAGACACTTACCTCATCCTTAAACGAACCACAGAAATGAATAAATTGTACAGATTAAAAAGGTATGTAGTCTATGGCGAGCCACATTGTTCTTTGACTAGTGTGTTTTGTTTTTTATGCAATAATTTGTAGCAAAAAGGTTTTATGAATAGAAAAATCTTAACTGACCTAAACAGTTGAAGGGTCGGAGTCTACCGAGGGAATTGACAATGGATGTAATTTATTTGTGCGTCATTCCTTACTTGGTATTTTCTCTAAAGTTTGTTAACAAGCAATGCGCACGCGCCGTAATGATTAGTAATGAAATTCATACTATTTGCATTTCCTAATGCTTTCACCTTTTCATTTGGTTAATGAGGTGATGTCGAATTATTTAGCATCGGTTAACAGACTTCGTTATGAGTCATAGAATCAGTAATTTCATTTTTTAATAAAAAATGAGCAGCTGTTTGTTAAATTGACAATATTTCTTGAACTAATCCAATTCAGCTCTAAGGTTGTGTTAGGATATGGTTTACAATAGTCGAGTGGGTTCAAACCCTCCACCTCGTGGTCGTAAATCCGGATCCTTAACCATTTGACTATTGGTTCTTCAATTACGTTGTTTTTCAGATTTTCTAGATTGTAGCAAACTTAAGCTAATACGAGAAGTCAATGTGTTTAGCGACCCTTAAGTTGGGTTTTAAAGTTTTCACAAAGATGCTTCCCATTTCTTAGTATTTGTAAGTAAATTAAGCATTTTTTAAAGACTAAGTAATTCTGTGTCATGCATGGTCTCAGGGAGTTCACGTAATATATCTGTCTTTGTAAACGACTCGTAGTTGCGATCACAGCGCACAACGTAACGAGACATTTTCACTTTGTTTAATTAGGAGGGATTATAAGGTGAAAGTATTCTTTTTATTAACTGTCACGGTTACATACGTCATCATTATGATGTTTTTTAAATTAAATTTGACATACTTACAGCGAGATATGACGAAACAGCGATGCATGGAGCCCTCGAAAGATTAGTAACTGATATATGACCGCGGCAACATCCTTGCGGAATGAATAAAGTCTTTGTGAACTATATGTCAAATTTCATCGTGATCCAAGTAACCGTTTTGGAGCTATGTGGTGACACATCCATCCATCCAACCTTTTGAATTTCCGTTTTTGAAGATTCGATTTTCCATGACTTATGTTATAGCGACATCTATTTCATCTAGATGGTGACTTTCTTATGAAAGTTGTAGGATCTGGACAATAGATGGCGTTGTTCAATTAATTCCAAATAACCATTTTATTAACAAAAAATTGAACTGTTCTATTGTTAATTTGACTTCTATAAAAGCATATAAATTACTTCAGTATTTAATATAAATGTACATATGAACAGTGAAGCTATCAGCTACCTAAAAGGTACAGATTTTTTTTTAATCCTAATTCGATGCGCTTTACGCTCCGTCCGCCTGGCTCGCGGCGGAATGGTAAATCTCCGGACGAAATCACCGTTTAGCGACCATTATGATGGGAATGTTCCCACGGCGCGTACTTGAATTGTTACAAGTGTACATTAGAATACCAATGACGTCACAAAATGTCAACCAAGGCTCAGTTACCTATGTTCTTTTATGTTCTTGAGTTCCGACGAAGTTAGCGTCTACAAGCCACTAGTAAATATCAAGGTTTGCCCTTTACGATTTTTATAGCAGCACTTTGAATTCCTCATGCTTTAATATTTTTTTTGTCCAGTAGATGGAGTGACTTGGCATGCAACATTAGCGCCACTAATAATTTAAAGAAAGTATTTCTTATAACTTTCTCATATTGTTTTTTTAATATGTTGAGTGTAACTTATTTCTACAATTAATTCAAATACTCACCACCGTTATTGAGAGCGACAAAATGGCGTCAATCAAATTGGCACAAAATACTAGAGCTTTTAGCCTATCCACTTATAGGTTATTGTATCAAATGTATTATTTTCTCAGCATTTACCGCTCGGACAAGTGAAGGGATAATTGTTATTCAATCTAATTCCATAAATCAATAAGTTATCAAGTCGTTACGTGCTCTGTTTTATTATATACGGGTAAAGGTCAGGATTATAAAGGCGGATTTACACTGCACATATGCAAAGTAAAATAATTCGATAACACACTTTTGCTATTACGAATAGACCTAGACTACGATATGTGCCATAAACAATTTTTTTTATTTTTAATTTATTCTATTCTGCCACACTTAGAGTCGTTAAATAGTTGATTAAACAGTAACATTTGGTGATAGAAGTTCACACGAAGAGATAACTAAGTGACTAGAATGTAATATGTAGTTTTTTTTTATTTCAGAGAAGGGGGGAAACGATTGGCGGGATCCCAATGGTGGTAGTCGACGCCCATGAACATCCGCAGCACTAGAGGAGCAGATGCGTTGCCGACCTTTGAGAAAGAGATACCCTCGCTTCTTGAAGGACCTTAAATTAGGCTACAAATATTCAGTAATCGTTCAAACACGTTCAATGAGGGCTAAGGTCATCGGATAGCGCCTAACCTGTTTGTTCCATCCTCGTTACCTTACTCTAGTCACGGTTTATTTATAAACGCAACTCACTAGCGGTTTCCCTTCCATATATGTATTAAATAATATTAATTAAGCTGTTTATATAAGGGAGTAACGAATAAAACTTTATTAGGAAAAAAAACACATTCAAAACAAAACTGATAAGCATGCATATGAAATAAAATTCGGTAATCGTTTGTCAATTTGATTTCGCCCGCTAGATGTCGCCCGAGACTGTCACGTCAATAAAAAAAAACTTAGTAGTCTATATGTTCTCCCAGACATTTTCTAGATCTATGCCATATGTCATCCAGACCCAGGAATATGGCGGAGTTATCTGCTAACACACAACCATTTAATTTTCGATTTGTGACCTAAATTGCTGTATTGATATTTGTATTTGACTGTACCTACTTTTCAAAGAGAACATGAGGGTTGATGTTTATATAATGTTGACAATGGAAGCCCACTCTGAATGCAACAGACGTCCAATCAGATTGTGTATGTTAGTATTGAACCGGCGCCGTTATTCGACTGTGACGTAAAGATGACCTACATGCGTCTCTCTTTGACTAAAGCTCTGTCTACACCTGTCTTGTTCAATAATCCTCGGTGGTTTACAAACCAGTATGACTTAGATTCCTTCAAGATGCAAGCGTAAATTTATCAAATGCATCTTCTGGTGTTGCGGATGTCTGTCGACGACGTCAGTGATCCCGCTGCTCGTTTAGAAAAAAAACATCGTTATGTTATTATTGTGTAACATATGTGTTGGTTTAATCACTTTAAACTATGTCATTTAATAAAAATTACTCTTATTATTATTATTGTTTATGATTACTGGTAATAATGTTTTGCGTTTTAGGGCGTTTCTTAATTGGAAATTTGAAATTACGTGACCTTTATCTATCTTCATATCGGTTGTGTGGATCAGGATGTAATTTCGAGAAAAAAATATCTCATATAGGTCAAAGGTACACGATATTTTTCTAATAAAACTATGTTAAGAAATTATTAAATGAATTAAAGACTAATACGGTGTGTTTTTCTTTATAAGTATTTGATTTAAGGAGTTCAAGGATCAAGTGAGACTTTCTAGAGTCCGTATGCAACGGTGTTGCAGGACCGACTGACCTTCTTTCACCACCACATAATCTTCTGTAACATGTGTTTCATTCTTTCATATGTTAATCATTTATATTTAATTACTGGATATAATAGTACTAAAAGATGTATACTAAAACATGGCATTTAAATTAGGAAACTAAAAAAAAATTACAGAATCAATGAATTAGCCAATTTTGTACGTTACCTCATTGCTAAATCGTTTAGTTAACGAATGTATTGTATACAATAATTTTATAGTGTATTATTATAAACATTTTTAATTGTTTAGATGGATGGATGGACCGTTGTTAGAAAGTAGGTGTAATGTATTAACAGAACAGATGAAGGGATACTTGAAGAAATTAGGCATATTTATAGAACAGTCTGTAAGAACACACAGGATACTAGTCTTTTTAATCTTGCCACTAGATGTCGCTAGCAAACGTATTTGCGGGCGACATCTAGTAGCTAAGTAAGAAATCTTAACCTCAGATATAAGTAATTACAATAAAAACAGTTTATACACATTTTGAATACGAATAAATGCAATACGAAAGTACTTCAAGCATTTGGCGCTAGCCCGGCTTAAGGTTATACTGTCGCTAGAGAATGTCGTATGTGTATTGATTACAAATAAACCACATACATACAAACATACTTATATAAAACGCATTCCATATCTAACAGGATAGTAATGTCGACGTCCTATAAGTCATTTAGTTCTACATTAACCATTTTTTTTATTGTTTTACTAACATTTTCCCACTCCAACTAAGATCTAGGCTTGTGTTAGGATATGGTCTGTAACTATAGTCGAACGGTGGGATTCGAACTTTCGACTATGTGGTCGGAAATTCATACCCTTTTAGCGCATTACGAGAACTCCTTTGCTCAAATTAAGAAAACAAAAGCATATCAGATTCCTTACATGACGGCCATATTGACATTTTTCGTTTAGTAACTCAATCTAACACAGACATAGATAAGCATAGCACAGTCTAATTTAGTAGAATTTAACCTACTTCCCTAGATTGAAGGGTGCGGTTAAATAGTCTAGGAGTGTTTATACCCTAGCCTTGATAAGTAAAGACTTATTATAAATACGTATGAACACGCATACTAACTTTTTGTACCAAAATACTTTCTTTAGTATTCATTATTTATCTATTTTGTCGTATTATTTAAATGTATAGGTGGTATATTGAAAAATAACAATTACGTGTGACCTCTAAATCTTTTATTAAATGTACATCGTCTTATATCATTGTAACCTCATTCGTCGGCTCCGATTATTTTTGCGGAAACCCGCGACCGTCTTTTGTTTCATTTGGTACGTTCCGTTACCCATACTACATTATATTTAGTGAATTAATTTAAGATCTCAACTTTGTTAACATATAAAATAGTTGATTAAAATCTTCCACACTCGAGTACAATCAGTCCGGTATCGGCACCGACTACTATCAGACACGACGTTGAGATTTCATTAGCGTTGAATTCCATCTTCTAATGATAAACTTTGGTCAAACAAAGCGCCAAAACCCTGATGGTTGAGTGCTCGGATTTCAGATCTCGTGGTTAAATTTAAATCTCGACAATCGATTACTGAAAACCATATCCTAACACCAGCCTATAGTTTCATTCGAATGCTTTTTGATATAAAAATATTAATGCTAATTAGGTACTATTGTCATTTCTTTGTTTATTTGAAATACCACACACACACAGATGCAATAACTTTCGTCCGTTGTATACGCACGTGGGCGTGTACGAGTGTGTGACGAAAACAACTCGATTTCCATACGTTGACGCAAGTCGCAATAAAGCCACTCTGCTATCGTATACTGGATCGCAATCTAATGGTTCATTGTACTGAATACGGTGGACCACGCAAGTACGTTGTGCTTAATGTTTCCAAGAAAGAATCGATAGCGTAACTTGAGTTGGTGACTGTAAGACTTCCCTGATACACTCTAGATTGGAAACAAATTAAGTTAGTCTTAATTAAAAAAAAAAGCTAATTCCTCAAAAGTCTAATTATAATATTATTAGTCTATTATAAAGATATCTAGTCTAAACTTTACTTCACTAACAATCTCGCTAAAGTTATTTTTCCATCGTAAATAAAATCATGTTTTTAAGACGTGTTCCGCGAAAGTTCCCGTTTCTCTTTTGTTTTAGATAATATAAAATTCTATGCCTGAATCATGCAACCAATTAGAGGTTAGGGGCCAAGTATTACGTAAGCAGATTTATTACAATGATTGACCCTCCGACTCCCCATGTCAGCAAAAGTAAGCAGAGCTCCCCACCCATTGATGTAATCATTGGTATATGAATTTTTCTACTAATGTATTCTAATTGTATTGTAATTTTAATAATTCATGTGCAGCAGTTATAATTCGTTTTCATAGTTTGCAAATATATAAAATGTGTCGGGTGCCGATATGTGGAAAAAAGTAAATACTACTGCGGACGTAATCGGCATCTAAACCCCCACCGCCATATGAATTAAACATTTAATAATATCAAATTTTATTTATTCCATGTTCAAATCTGTATTAAATAAAAAGTATGAGATACCGTTTGTATTCCGGTTACAAGTGAGCAAAGCAAAACAAGACAGGCTCGATTATATCGTGTGTCGAAATACGACCCTGTACCGAATACACGCCGCTCTGCCGCTGTAATGACTTTTGCCTAATGTATTACAATTTGCGTATACCTTATACTATATAAAATGGTCAAATTATTTAAACTTACATAGACCATCAGCTCACTATACGTCCCCACTGAAGAGTTCAGAGCCTACCTTATTATTAAGATTGACTAGGCCATCCACGCTGGTTTACTGCGAGTTGGCATCACACATATCTTTGAATGTCTTAGCAGATATGTGTAGATTGCATCACGATCTTCCTTCGCCGTAAGAACTAGAGAGAAGAAGTACCTTTTTATATGTTAAACATTAAAATCTCTTATAGTCATTTATCCGGTGTAGGCCCCGACTTACTTCGATCTACAGCCTTCATCAAAGTTTGTGGTACTCTCACGACCTTCATTCGATAATTAGTCAATGTAACTGATTGATTAGAAAACATAAGTTCAAATAAGGAATATATGTCTACAAGAAGTATAGACAAATAGACCGGGAACAATCGTTATTTAGTGACGACCAAAGATCCTTAAAAAAAGAGCATTTGTATTGGAACTGTTTATGGGAATGATGTCCAGGAATTATTATACTAGATAAAAAAGCCTTTTTTGGGTATCGAGGGGGAAACCTTCAGAAGATACCCTGCCTTCCCGGGAAAAGGCGAGATTGCGTGGGATTTCTACTCCCCATCGGTGGCCATCCTCAAGTGCGACTGCGAGGGTCTCAGTATTAAAAACCTTAAATGCCATCTTAATTAGCATACACAATTTGGCGCGACTTCAAATTAAAAAAAAAAACAAATTTGAAGGATTTTCGGAATTCGACCCGTGTTTTAAGAATAAAGGTAACTTTAGCACCGTATTTAATTTTAAAAAATAATAAGAACCAAATTAGAAACGTTGCGTTACGTCTGCCGTTGAGGTCACTGTAACCGCTACAGTTTCGTGTCCGAATCCGACACCTGCGGGGACCGGTTCACGCAAACTAACATCACACAACTATCACGTTACTATTCGTATATGCTTATAGTATATGTACTTCAATATACGACGTTTAAGTATAGAAATTCTGAGAAATTAAAAACTTCAAACTCGCATGAACATTATAAACAAAAGTGTTCAAACATCGTGATTGGGAAAAATAAAAAGAAATAGATTTATACAATAAGGTTTTATAAGCAATCTTACTAATATTATTATTTAAAGATTTACGGATGAATGGATAAATATTTGTTATTAAGTATCTCCAGAACAGACACACGGATCTCTGAAATTTTACATAAGTAAAACATAGCCAGGAAGAACACAGGCTACTTACTATTTTTTTCTTAATTTCGCGTGGACGGAGTCACCGGTAAAGGCCTCTCTCAAATAAAACAGTGGATTTAAAGAAAAAAATAATCAAAAAAAAGTCTTAATTACCTTGTCTGGGTTACTTTATAAATCCTTAAACGACAGTTTACACAAATCTTTTTTTATAAATAGCACAGCACGTTCACAGAATAAAACAAAGGCTGTAACACGAGATGCAAAAGACCTCGTAACAATTGTGCAATTCGTTGCGGTTTAACACGGAACTAGTTGAAATATCCGAACGCGACTTGTTTGTAAACTTTTTAAAAATGGCGGACGACGGACAAACGTCTCGCGCCAACGAAGCTTGAAGAGTCACTGAGGGAGTGCAGGAAGCGGTTACACAGTTAGTACGAAAAATCGCATGTTACATGCCAATAAATTGCATAAAAGTAATTTGACAATTAAGCCGATATTAAATAATTATTCGACTATATCTTACGATGTACACATCAACCACATGTCGCTCACTGCTGGGAGTATGCCTCCCCCAAAGATGGACGACGATCGGTCCTCGCCCTCATCCAGGATATTCCCGGGAATTTGACCAGATGTTCGGTTGTAGCCTGCCCACGCTCCGTCGACCCGTCCAGGACTTTGCGGATTCATCAGCACTTTTCATTTTTCCGAGCATTTTTTTATGTGGTAACTTTTTTAATCAGCTGCTACTGTTCTTGCATCCGTGGTACCTGTTTCGAAGTCCTGTAAATTTGTCTATCTCGCCTATGTTTTTTTTAATATTACTATTTTTTCTTCGGCGGTGGCGCATTTGTTAATCGCTTAACCGGACCGGATCGTCCACGACATTGTCCAGATTCGATTCCCGCCACGTACCAATGTGTTTTTCCATTTTTTAATTGCATATGTACATTATCCGACGTTGTTTTTTGATTGATTTTTTGACCATACGCATTATTGTTGTTCCGTAATTTAAAAAAATGCATCCCTTAAATCTATAGTTCATTTAAAATTATCCACTTGTCCACACTCAAAGGTAAACCGGGTCGAACGGACTAATGTCAGGCAGGAATGTGACAGGTGTCAGCAATTACCTCAGCTTAAGGTCACGCGTTCACTCCAGCGTAACGTACTTGACACACGGACACTGATTTATACCACTGCTTACAATAATGTCTATATGCCAAGAATACTAGCTTATGCTCGCAATTTTGAATACGCGGATTAAAAAAAAATAACCTACACTGTGGAGGATATTGGGGAAGTTGTCCAGCAGTGAGCAGATAAATGCTGAAGATACTGATAAAAAATGTAATGAAAAAAATCTTTATTGACCCTAAAATTCACGATATGGTTCTGACTACTGTACTAGGAAAACTTTGTTACAGGACCTTCTCTCACTTATACATAATAATAATATTATGGCGATGGTGATATGCCATACGATGGTATAAAGAATTGTTTTAATTTTATATTCAATACAAAACAACTTACAACGTATTTCTTCAACTAATACAGTTAATTCAACAAGTTTAACTAGGTGAAATAATTGTGCTATATTTAGGAGTAAAGCTAGTTACACACCTTCAGTTATTTGAACTATCAAATTATTTTTGAAATGAAATTTAAATTGTCAAATTATACAGTTCTCAGTTTTACCGACATTTGTAATTTTTAACATTGCAGTCTAATTGTTTATTTAGAACCGATGGTGTGTTACTGTTTTCCCGCTGGCTTATTAAAAAGTAAGTAATTAATTTTATAATGAATAATTAAACATGTTCTATATTTGACTCAGCATAATAATGCTTTCATGAACAAAACAGCAACTGTATTGTGTTGCAAACTATATTTTGCATTAGTAATTTGAAATGACTTAATTTGTTTTTTGTTATTTCTAGAAATTATAATGACATTTAAATATTGATTCATACTATGTTACTGATTGTATATGCGAAAGATTTTTTTTAATGTTAGATGATTTTCGTTAATTTTCTAATATTTTTTTTCCCATCCAACTAAGCTAGCCTTGTGCTAGTATATTTTTTACAAAAGTAGAATGGTGGGATTCGAACTCTTGACTACGTGAACGGAAATCCGTACCCTTAACACGTTCGCTGTGAAACGAGGCCTAAATCATCCCTAATGCAACTTCCCTGTGGTGCGACAAGAAAAAATGTGTACTTCTCTATGGTGCGAAGGGCATAACTTTATTAAAGGATGTGGGGTCTAATACACCGCGTGTCGCACTAACGTCTAGTCACGAAGCTGGTCGATAACACCTCGTACCGAAGGAACGGAAGGTACGCAAAAATTGTTCCCGCATCGAACGTGTTAAACATTAGGCTATTGACGCTTTACTTTAGATGGATGTTTGATAGTACGCCTCAAAACAGCTAGACCTGATCTCGTTGCTGTTTAGCACAAATATAGAACATAGATCTAGAATCTAGAAGTACATATATACTAATCGTAATCACATCTCTAGCCAAGTGACAGAGGATGGCGGAAGAGAGGCTGCTTTGGTACACGCACTGGGCGGGGGTTGGCCTAGTCACCCCTGATATTAGGGTAAGCTCGTAGAGCTGATGATGCTGATGGTACTTAAAGTAAATTTCCGTTCGCTGGTCTTTTGTAGGTTATGTTTGTACTTTCTTTTACTGTCTGTGGCAGACGAGCGGTCACTACGTGTAAGATCTTTATGTAATGATATATTTGCGAGGACAATCAAAGAAATTGTTTAGTCACGTGTTACCAAAAAGAGAAAACATTGTTTTGTAAGTTGATATAACAGAACGTGATAGCATTCGGCCTTTTGTGTGTGTTACAAGTTACAAGATTATGGCGAAGAATACGGTTTAATTTTTATCTAATATATTATACTAAAATAATTTGTTCATCTAATCTGTTTTCAAAGTAACTTTATTTCTTTTAGTAATCATCATCATCATCATATCAGCCACGTGTCGCCCACTACTGAGCGTAGGCCTACGACGATCGGTTCTCAGATGTTGACGACACTGCGGCGTGTGGGGACATCACTTAGGTCACTACGAAAACCGTCGGCCACGAAGAGATCGCGCAGCGCGTATATAACGCACGGCAAACTTCTTGACTAAACAGCGGCGTAGTGGGGGACAGTTCGCGCACGTGGACTTGGCTCGGGAGCAAGGGTCGGCTGATTAACCAATAGCAAGGTCGATATCCAACCGCGCACCGCGCTCCCGCACCCCCGCACCCCGCCAAAGAGACCGAAAATCGACTACTGCGCAACAAGTGTTTTGTTCAAGATGTATGGCCGCTATACTTGTCTTTAATTTTTTATCTCTGTATAATATAGCTCAATAAACTATTTAACCAAACAGTGTAATTTTACCAAAATTGCAATTATAATAAAATTCGCCGTACCTTGTGACTTGTGATCCATATAAACAATTACATAAACCTTCACCTCGCTCACAACCTTTGAGCCTGAGCTTCGGTTGACCTTTATTGTATAGCGGTAAGGTATAAATTGGTGTAACGATAAGGCGGGTCAATTTTATGGTTTTCGTGATGGATGATTCATCACAATGACAGGTTCGCTTTCGAAGCGAAAACAGTGATCACTTGAACATGATATGACGTAATTGAAGACGAATGAGTAATATATACCCAGGTGTGGCGGATTTGCTCTAAGACCCAGGAAACCCCGGCCTAGGGCGCCTGTTACTAGGGGCGTCCAAACGTGACGAAAAATTTACAAGAAATAACTCAAAGTACGTAAATATTCTGTCCCAAAGTCAGGGAATAGGGTAGCCAACACTGCAAAACCACTGGTCCTCGGTCTATACCCTGTTAAATCCAAGTTTCGGTTCTCTATACTATCTACATCCCAGCAATAGAACAGAAAACGAACGTTTTGTCTATGGCACAGAAATAAAGCGACAGTTAGTTGAATTACGTCCATAAAGGACCAAGCTCTGACGCATTGAAGTTAATTTTAACTCATTACAAGCATTAAAAGTTAATTTTAGACAATCGGACGTATCAAAATGGAGATATGACGCAAACTGATGCATCCCAGTTTGAATGGGCTCTTATCATTCTGCACTCAAAATGGCCGCGCAATGACCGCAAAATGCATGGTAAATTAGTACAGTGAAGGAATAAAGTCAATCATGTTCGTTTGTTTCAATCATTTTTATTGAGGCCTATGTTAAGCTGTGGCAGATAGGCTGATGATAATGATGATGATGATGAAACCGGACATTACAAAAACGAACTGAGTAATTTATAAATATTAATTATGTTCATCTTGTATTCGAAAAAGTTCTTTTTTAATGCTATTATTGTAACTATTAAAAGCGATGTTCATAATGGAGATTCAATTTCAATAAAAACATAAAAAGTTTAAATTTTAAACGTGGCTGAAGCAACAAAATACCTGTGACAAAAAACAGACAGTTTTTTGACAACTAAATGTCAAATGCACAGATTGCCGCCAGCATTTTAATAAACATATTCATAAATTTGTTATACCTTGACTTTTTACCTCATTATTATTGACTATTATTATATTTAAAGATTAATAATTAATTCGAGTCAATTCAAATGGCAAATGCACTGAATTAATTGCATCCTTAAATAAATTACACTTTGGCACGTATCTAGGGTTGCTACTAAGAAACTAGGCGTTTCAAATTATTAATCTTAGATAGATGACCTACAGATACCTAATTCGAAGCAAAAAGCGAAAGAAAAGCATTCGGAGCATTTATTGTACGAATGAGTTCCTGGGTATTGTCATGTACAATGCAAAATGACATTTGAAAAGTCGACTTTCAACAGACACATAACTCCGTTTACATGTTAATTATCTGTAATATTTAGGTGACTTTTTATCCTAGGTAAACCTTATGTTTTATTATTCAGATGTGAGAAATAATCAAAGAGTTATACGAGAATGTTAAATGTAATAAACAATAAGTTACACAAGCCCTATTATTGAAAGGCAAATGGGTCAACCAAATGTCGATTCGAACGGACGGTGAACAACTCCGCGACAACTAGCGCCATCTATCGGCCGTTTGTAATTATTGAAACTTTGACACTGTTTTACGATACTTTATCGATAAAATTACATTAAAATGATGTTAAGTATTCAAAAAACGTTATTATTGGTGAAGATATGAATATATACCTAAGATACGCATAATTGCAATATTAATCAATTCACTTTTTCAACGTAACAGATCTCGCTGAATTTTGTCATAGTTGTAGTCATCAAAATGAAACGCCAATAGCCAAATGGTTACGGGTACGGACTACCGATCTAGCGGTTGCGAGTTCGAATCCCAGCATTCGACTGTTGTGAACCATCCCTAGCACAAGCTCACCAGGAATGGCTACAAGAAATATTAGTAAATTAACGAAAATATACTAATATTTTTATAAAAAAAAATTAATAAGACACAGACTACTAATTACTGTTTTACAGCAGCTCTAACTATAAAAATCCCAAGCTGAATATTAAAGACATTGTACATATTTATAATTTTTGATAGACAAAAGTATATTAATGAGGCAACAGTAGACATCACAAACATCATAGGTGATGCGTTGTCGATGGTATATTGTGCAAGACCGCGTTGGATGCCGCCGGTCGCCCACACGGCGTCGTGTTTGATGTGTAGTTAGATTGCCAAATAACTGCCCACGGGTTCAATGGTTCATTACTTGCAAATATAATTAACTTTATTAAATTAATTCATACGTATCGGTTTCAACAGATTTCATTGAATTCAGAAAATCTATGACTAAGTACAATCGCAAACCTTCGCGGTGTTTCACTTTAATAAAATTGCCTTTTCCGCAAACTCATGTCCAGCAGTGGGCTGACAAACGCTGATGATGATATATCGTCTTAATAAATAAATGCCTTACCTCTGCCTACAGCTCCTAATGCTCCCTCGGTTTACCAGGGAGCATTGTTTTTGTATAACATAATTTGACCAGTGTTAGCTAAACTTGCTCAAATAACTTTGTAGGTCCATAGATAATCTGCTCATTGAAATCATTCTTTTCTCATCACAAGATGGCGTTACGCAACGGGTCAGATACGCTCTGTTTGGCATCGAAGTGGAACACGAGCGCATGGCTGCCGACCATAACTGCTGCGCACTTGAGATATTTCACGGCATTTACACTGCCAGAAACATACAATTAGCTAAACAATCTAAAACTATGAAATAATCTCGATCTCTCCCGATGTCTTGGTAGCCGACATTTATTTATGAAACTAAAACATTTGACATTTAAAACAAGTTCTTAAAATCGTCGACACAACATACCTAAAAATTATTGTATCGCGATTTCGTAAGTTAATTAAAAATAAAAAAAAAACTGAATAGTCTATGCGCTATGATAAATAGTATTATATATTTCTGTCAAATTTCATCCACATACGTTGAGCCGTTTCGGACTTACCTGCTAACAAACATACATCTAAACTTTTTTTTATAATAGTATGCTTATGAACTATTAAAACTTTCGTGAACCATTTCACTATACTACTTATAAAACGGCTTAACTCACGTGCAACTCGGTGTCAGTACCGACTAGTTTCGAGCCCAT
>JAODUI010000003.1:876621-889762 GCA_027563995.1 Papilio gigon
CCCCGATGGGCTCGAAACTAGTCGGTACTGACACCGAGTTGCACGTGAGTTAAGCCGTTTTATAAGTAGTATAGTATGCTTATGGACGTAATAGCGTGTTAATTAATGCGGCAGTAACTTAATTATTATAAGTCCGGACTACCGATCTAGCGGTCGTGGGTTCTAATCCCGCAATTGTGTGAACCACCTAACGTTGGTTACTTTAAATATCAGCAAAATTAAAATAGGTGTACTAATGTTAAAAAAAAATTGAAAAATTAATTGCTTTATTGCTAAGAAGAAAATTAACAAGAGCGTCGGTGGCGTAGTTCCTAAGTACTTGACTGGACTGGACCGTACTCGACATTGTCCAAGTTCGATTCCCGTTATGTACCAATGTGTTTTTCCATTTTCGAATTCGGCGAAGAAATTCAAAGATATGTGTGAAGTCAACCAACGCACTGGGTCGGTGTGGTTGACTATGGCCTAGTCACCACTCATAATAAGGTAAGCTCTGAGCCCTTATGTGGGGACGTATAGTGAGCTGATGATGATAATGAATCAATTAATTTATTTTAATACAATTGTTTGTGTCTTTTATTATTTCAAGAAACCTAATAAAGTATGTGATTGTGACTTTAAACGTAATGAGCAGAAGCCACCGCTCACTTCTCAAGGCCGTACTACATTAGAAATAACACGATTTACACGACACATTAGTCAATATGTACATCTTAATATGTATATTCCCTTTAAAATTAGTTTTGTTATATCTAATAAAACAGCTTAACCCACGTTTAGGAACCGACTAGTTTCGGACCCGTCGTGGGTCCTCAATCAGGGTGAGAGTGACCGAAACTAGTCGGTACCGTAGTATAGTGAAATGTCTCACAAAAGTTTTAATAGTTTTGTTATATCAATACGAATTAAATAAGTTTTCGATGCGAGCACAGTACCGGCCATCATGGCAATCTATGAGACGCACGTTGTAGAGGGCGTGAAGATGATGAAGTTGAATGTAGAAGCTTGAGAGGAGACGGGATCTTGGAATTTGTAGGCGTGCGTCATTTGATGCGGAAAACGGAGGACCGCATACTGTGGGAGGCACTGGGAAAGGCCTATGTCCTGTGGGAAGATAAGGGTTGATGATGATGATGATGAAACATTATTAAACTTTAACAGTACTTAAAGATATAATCCAATTTTAACTTCTAGCTCAAGAAATAATTTTGTTTTTCTTAGCAGTAATAGAAAACTGTCTTGTGTTTCAAATATGATCTAGTCTAGACAAATAGCGTACTGCTTAGATGTTCGGACTTCGGTATCTCTTACATGATAACATGACCTAGGTGTCAACATTCATTGATAACTGAATAATTAGCACACATCAACAATACACGTCTTTTATAATAATTATTATCATAGGTTACGAATATTAATTAAATTATAGATTATAAAAGTATATACTCACGTGTGTTACACCTATTGGGGTGTTCAGAGATCGCTATCAATGTCCGCCTTTCACCTAACACGTTAAAAACGGTGAGATGTAAGATCACTCATTTCACCGCTAGATGGCAGTAAACGATAATCACTTACGAAGTATTTTCATACTGTTTTTTTAATGAATATTCAATATGACCTTGAAGTAACTGAGTGTTTTGTTTCATCACTAGCTCACGCCCGCGACTTTGTTCGCGTTGTGTTTTATCAGATTATTAACCATTCTGGAGATATCTTCTATCCATATAAACTATTGCATTTATTTTATTAGTATGATTTTAGCATGTTTTTTTAAGTAAGAAGTTATTACATTGTATAAAGTCTGGAGTACTGAAGTCCTTCCTTTTAATGTTCAGCCATAATGAATTAGGCCAGTGTCACACAATAAACCTTCACTCTAATAGACTTTGTGTGTTACCAAATCAATGAACGTGGCTGTATGACTAATTGGCATTATAACTTATTGAATTAAAAAAATAAATAGTATCTATGCATGGGCTCAATATTCTCGCGAAATACGATGCGAAATAAAATGTTTTCCAAATATCGCACCATTAATATTCAAGTTGCTACAATCTGATAAGAGATGTCACTAGTGCATATAAATGTTATTACTGAATCGACTAACAGCACTAAGGAACATTATTTGGGTGCAGAACACACTATTGGGCGTAGGGCGACGTAAAAGGATGCGGGGGGAGGGGAGGGCACTATTCATATGACCTTGGGCCATTAAGATTTGAATTATTAATTCTTCCGTTGCTTGCATTTCATAAATCTTTTACAAGGTGTTATTTAATGTTGCAATATAGCTGGTTAATTGAGATCAATTGCTAAATAAAACAAAATGCAGTCAACCTTGTGTCAAACGAGATTTTCTATCGATTACAGATCTTGAACATTTTGAATTAAAGGTATATTTCGATCGCTTTTCGTTAATAATTCTTATCACTTTATTGTAAACTAAAATCGGCCTAGTTTTAATTAACAAGAGTACACTTATGAACGGTGATTTCCCAGGTCCAGCTGTCTTCCGTAGACCTCAGGGTTGTGTGATATGAAATTGGTAAATGAATTTAGTAGAACCAGGGATGGGCTTCGACCGCAAAATATCAATCCCACTCACCCTGAACAGTCTCCGATGGGTTCGAAACTAGTCGGTACCGACATCAAATAAATACATGAGTTAGCAGTTTTATAATTAGTTTATACTATTGTTTTAGTAAAGTTAAAATAATTTATTACCATTATTGACCATATGGTCAAGTATCGAAGTATTTGCAAATATATATAGTTGAATAACTATGTTATTATTATGATTGATTTATATTTTGTAAAAAAATGCCTTAAAAAATTACAATAGAGACAAATACGCAATGAACCCGGCAATGTTTAATAATTTTAAATGTTTGGCTGACCCGCGGCACATTTGCTCCCTTTTGTTATAAAAAAAATGGCATTTTCATATTTTTTTTGGTATAAAAAGTATTAACAACTTATAAACCTAATCCTGGAGATAACAACGATCGATACGTCACGGAGGACGCCACCAGCATCTTTAACATTAACAACAGTAACTCATGACTCACCTCAATGTCCCTGCGGTCGCGCACCACCATGACTTTTTTGAAAAAAATCTGTGGCATTATGTCACTATTGACAACACTGTAACAAAATCAATCCGACGCGCTCCAGCGGTGTTAGTGAATCACAATATTTTTTTACATGTTTCGTAATGCTTTGTGTTTTGTTATCTGTTTTTTTTGTTGTCAATGTCAAGGTCACTGCGTTCGTAATGGCGCCAAATGTCACGTTGTTTTTTTGACACTTTTTTTTTGTCTGTGATTATTGCAATAAGAACTCTTTCGACTGTTTATTTGCTATTAAATTTTTGTGTCACATTGAAATGGTTTCTAAAATTTTTAAATGGAAATTCACGATTTTTAAACTGCGATCACGAACCTTTGCCGCGAAGCACTCGGTAGACAACTGAACTACGAAACAAGTATAATGTTTATAAGTATGAAATGTCTTGCTTCGTGATCGTGTCGCAATGATTACTACAAAATTAAATAAATTGGACTTTATTTGTGCAGCGATAGAGTACAAAACCATTTGGCATTATAAGCGAAGTTATAGTCTATCACCATTTCGACGTAAATACTGCCTTTGCAATACACGTTCGATAGATAATATCTATGGAACTATAGATATACAGAAATGTAAAAGGCAATCATTACGAAATCTATCCTTACTATGCTACTTATAAAACGGTTTAATTCACGTGTAAATCGGTGTCGGTACCGACTAGTTTCGAGCCCATCGGGGGCACAGCCAGTGAACGACGGGCCGCAAACGCGCTATAGTACCGATCCCACTCACCCTGAAGATGAGCCCCCGATAAGCCCGAAATTAGTCGGTACTGACACCGATTTACACGTTAGTTAGGCTGTTTTATAAGTAGTATAGTGAAATGTCTTACGAAAGTTTTAATAGTTTAATCTATCTTTACTGTTAGTTTAATTATACGGTCAGTATGTGACATCGAAGAAAATTATATTCCGCGGACATATTGTATTTGTCTATCTACCTATCTGCGTTTAAAAGTAAACAGCTGGATCGATTTTGATGGGTCTATTACTAAAAGGTAGCCGATATATGCGTAAACAAGCATTGCAATTAAATCTGTAAATAACAAAAGTAGAAGTTAAAAAATGTCATCAATATGTATGGACGTATGGACAGATCAATACAAGCGACAGTTCAGTGTGATTAGCGTAGCGGGGAAGGGGGCGTCATGCCTCAGGCGCTACTCGCAAAAAGGCGCCAAAGGTCTCAAAACAAAAAATATCGTGACATTTTTTTTATTTTAATTGATTTCTAGAAAATATATTTTATAGTGCCAGTGTACAAACAAAATGAATTCATTCATCTTCTGGCACGGGGGCGCCACTGCAGCAAGCCGACGTTGATTGTTTATTTAAATAAAAGTATGACTCGGATATTGCAATCTATATTATTTAGTTTTCTTTATTCGTTAATTTAGATCAAATGTTTACGTTATTCGTGTGTTTACGTTCTATTGAAATCGTACAACAGTAATTAGCTAACAGCCAAATAATAAACAATCTAATATTCCTACCATATCTCGTGACAAATGCATTCAAAATGGCCGCCATGTTTAAAAGTTGGCATTTCACTCTTTACAATATTTAATCGTTTAATTAAATGAGATATTGTTTATAATTTAATTCAATGAAATTTTGCGGACGTAGAATTATTTATTACGTATAAATATATAAAATAAGCACGAAATACAAAATATTATTGGACGTTCATTAATATTCATTAATTAATTGTATTGTTGATGTAATTGCTAAAGGACATATAATGTTGTTTAAATGAATATTAAAAATTGAAAACTTTCACTAAAAATCACTGAACTGGGTCATAAATGTAATTAACAATAACTTTTCTTGTATGCAAAACAGTTTTTAAAAGGAAACGTTTTGTTACGCACTGGCGCGCATGCGCAAGCCGAATTCGGAGCGAACAAAATGGCAGGAGAAAGTGTCTAGGCATTTGGAATAATAAATGGTTAGTAAAAATCGTTTGTTGGTTTACATTAATGGAAATAACCTTAAAAGCTATTGCGGTTAGTGTGTTTTTGTATCTCAAACTGATTTGTATGTGGTGTGTGTTCGTGTGAGACATTTCTGTAATACGTTACATGCGAGTAAAAAGGAATTCAATGTAAATTACGTGCACACATAACCTAGATGTTTATTGTATTGATGTTGTCAAATGTCTTCGCTGCTAGGAACATTATACGAGTCGCTGCGTTGATCAGAACTGGACATACAGCGGGGGTACGTTCGGTAGAACAAGACGCATGCGACTCTAAAGTGGCCAGTGGTCGTCACACTGTTCTAAGAGCCAAATAAGATAATGTGAGGTATCACTGCGGGCTGCAATTTCGTGCTCAAAATACTTGACACAATCAATCAATTTAATCTTCTTATAAGCAAAGTATTCTTAGTAGATATAAGTTTTTTACATATATTGTTTATTTTTGAAACATCATAAAATCTTCGTTTTTAAAGATTATTGAAAATATTTGTTGCTTCTAATAAAGGTGTTCTTCTAAATGTTTATATAATTGGAATGGTTCTCGGGCCGCGGTTTGACGACCGCTGGTCTATGCTAACATTAGTGTGTCGATTAGTAGAGATTAATATGTAAGTAAACTGATTATTAAATTGTCGATAATCGATACGTAATTTCTTCAATCGACTTTCACTAATAAAAATTACTAGATGTCGCTGACTTCGTCCCGGCGTAATTAAAAAAAAAAAGCTTTTTAAATGGCATACGTTTTCTTCCATGTAGTTCTATATTTCTGTATCAGCGACATCTGTTTTACTGTCTACGTTATAAAAATCTTTTTTTTTTATGTTCATTTTTTTTATTTATATTAGCAAAATCTCGTCTCGTCAACAATTTAATTTAGACTTTTTTTTTATAAATTAAAATGTCAACAAATTTTTGTTAATAAAGAAATATTAGTAATTTCTTATAACCATTCTTGATAAGCTTAAAAAAGCTTGTGTTAGGACATTGTTCATGACAAAAGTCGAATGGCGGGATTCGGACCTACGACCGCTCGATCGGTAGTCCGTACCCTTAATCATTAGGCTATCGGCGCTTCTATTGGTAAGAAATTACCTGACAAATTACGGTAGTTGCGTAAAAAAATTACTAATTCATGCATTTTACGTAAAAAAAAACTCACCTTACTGCACTTCATGCTTCTGTTAATAATTTAATACTGTTTTTATTAATTACATACTTATTTCTTTAATCGTTTTATTACTAAATTACTCTTATGTGCACTTTGTACAACTTCTTTGCTGTATTACTTCGCTGGTACCAACATTATGTAATAGTGAAATGTCGATGAAAAACATTCTGCAAGTTATTAAACGTACGATTACTTCTAGTTTATGATATAACGGACAAAGACAGCTGGGAATACTAGTTTTACGATTTTAGAAAAGATTATTTATACATTACTGGCTGTTAATCGATTCAGTTCGTGTTAAAATAAAAACTAACCTAACTTACTCCCGCATGCACTATATTCCAGTAAAATTCTTGTCACTATATAGGTTGATGATTGCCCCGTTATTCCGTCGCTCGTTTGACCCTTGTATTGAAAGGTCTATGTCCAACAGTGGACAAACAAAAGCTGGTGAGGATTATGAAAAAAAACGATCTAGAATATTCTGAGATTTAATCTAAAAAGTACCTATACAATAAAATATCGTTGAGCTGTAGACATTACGCGCGAGATTAGTGACGAATTATCTAAACAAATAGATCGTGACTTTGTTACCATGACAGAGGTATAATGCAATTGTTATGTATATAATATGTTTATAACATGATAAGTAAATAGAAACTGATATTGTGTTTAAAACCATTTTGCCATTATGATTAAAATTTGATAATAACATAGATGTATTTTGTTGTTCACCTTAAATATACAAGCTCAGTGGTCGGCGAACTTATTAGCCAAAGAGCTAAATAAGCAAATTAAAAACGATTAAAAAAAATTGAGTACCAAATCAGTTTGTAAATGTAGTTAACATTCATTACAATTTTAGAGATTCATTTATAATAATCGAAGTCAGGTATACAGATATTAACCGGCTTTTTCGTCCACAGCCGGATAATATGAAGGGCCGGGCGAGCCCGTAGGAATCTTGCGCCAGTTCTACACTCCAGAGTTCAAAGAGTTGCACTTACCGACCTCTGTGCTAGCTAAACAAATCGATTGAATTCTAATGTGCACAAGTAAATTTAAATCACTATAGTGATTATAAATGCATAACCAATGGACCATAGACTATAAGGGTTCTGTAATAAAAAGATCTTGACGAGAAAATAACGTATTTTTTACAAAAAATACTTTGAATACAATTGAATACGTTCATTTGATATGACAGCTTAAATTATTATTTAATTTAATGTCATTTTGTTTATCAATTTAATTAGTTGCCTTTACCTACTGAAAGTGGCCACTAAATTAAAAAAAAAATGTCGTGTTTTATATAATAATATAGATGTAATTAACTCATATGACAAAACAGAATGAATTGATAATTTTACTCACATTTAAATCGTATCCATTTGTTACCCACGAACGTTTACGCAAATTGTTATATTTCTTTTTCCATTTCAATAAAAGTCCATCGTTACTTTTACGCTTCTTCGAATGTCTATTTACAACGTAACGTTCCATTTTTCTAATTAAAACTAAACACTACGCACAAACGAATTCGCACAACACTACCGTCATTAAACCAGCACGCGATAACACTAACTCAAAACATCTCTAACGCGGGCACATTAGAATAATAGTTATTTAAAAGAAAAGAACGGATATAATCACAAGTATCTAAACATAAATAAACCATAGACTAGTTAGTACAATTGTCTTTGCGACGACGATTAAATAAAAAGAAAAACTTTTGCGCGCGCTTTTCTGACAGGAGCGTGTGTCGCGTCGTCCTGTTGTCAAACGCCTTGGTTTAATAATATCGTATACTGTCCATGTAATGTAATGCTACCAAATTGTGTGTGTATTGTAGGACAGTTCCATTTTAGCACTTGTCGTCGTTCTTGTAAATTGTCGGATTATCTCTGACAAATCTCATAAAGGCACAGTCAGTTATCAAATTAAATTAGTAATAATCAATTATGTGCAAGCTGATTATTTATAAAAATGCGTTGTGGTATATTGTTAACTAGATGGAGCTTGGGATACGGACGTGTTATAAAATACGTAGGTAATTTCCTATAAGCCATTACAGGCTTTCATTTTTTTCTAAATAGCAGTAATTTATTGTTAATCTACTATTATTTCTTGTAAGCTTGAAAATTAGGATATCGTTCACGATAACAGTTGAATCATGAGATTCAAACCCACAATCGCTAGATCGGTAGTCAGTAAACTTAATCATTATCATCAACCTGCTCAAGGAGCCTGCATTTCCTTATGGATTATCAGCGCAGGATTCTCTTCCATACCATCCATCCACACCTTCTTCGGTCTTTCTCTACCTATACCGCATTAGGATGTTGGCGCTTTAAAATCAAACCTATCTTACGATTCTAATCTTATCCGGCCTTTTGAATTTATATGGTAATATTCATTAAAACCTTCGCCTTTATGTTATTAGTAACTTTAAAACAGATATAGTTACTGTATTCATTTGATTTCATCAGACATATGTCATGTAAATAGTCGAATTTTCGATTCTCCCGTCATTTTCTACCACGCACAGCTAAATTGTGGAACACTCTGTCCTCGGCGGTATTTCCAGACCACTACGACGTAAGGTCCTTCAAGAAGCGAGCGTATCTCTTTCTCAAAAGTAAACAGTGTTAACACTTTCGTTCCTCTACATACGAGTAAAAATAAACCATTAGTATCATAGCGTAACCAATTCATGTTATATGAATTAATTACACATATTTAATTACTTTCCCGTTACGCCAACGCCCCCTGGTTAACAACTCCGGCAAAAGTTTTTATTGACAATTTCAAAATTGTTAATAGTAAAGATTCCGACCAAAATGTATCTGGGAACCACGAAATGTTCTCGAAAAAGAAACAACGCCATCTGGTGAGAAATATTTTAAACTGTATCTTATGAAAGCTCTAATCAGCACATATTTTATTTTATAAGACGTAATCAATCGCAATAAGGGTTTAAATGGGAGATAAATTTGTGAACTTATTTTGAATTAGTTTTGATTTTGTTATTGAGTTTCATTTAAACAATGGCAGAGCCCACAGCGCCATCTGTTGCGCGAATATTCCACTCGACCAGTGCAATACCAGACCACACAGAAGTAATTCTGCGCTTCTTCTGATGAGTGTGACAGTTAATAAACTGCACACACACACACACACGTAATGAATACAAAAACATGTCGCGTTGTTCTATGTGTCTTAGTTATTTATTTATTTATTAAGACAAGCCAACAGCATTCATATAAAAAAGCTATTACAAAAATCACAGAAACTAACTACTAACTATTACAAAAAACACACAGAACATGATCAGGGGACAGCCCTGCTTCCTGTTACACAGGTCCCAACCTACCACAGGTTTTTTTTAATTCACAACTTACTTCAAAAGTAAGCAGGACTTGTCCTTGTAATGTTGAATAAATGTTCACCCTTGTTATTGTGCCTTATTTGCGTTACGGTAAGTTGGAACCAATACATCGGCGTGATTTGAATTCCGCTCTAACTGGGAGGCCGTTCGAGTTACGACAAAGGACACTTCGTATGCTGTACACCGCGCCGTCCTCTGTGTCATACTCTTTTACCCTAAATACTTGATCAAGGACGTTTCTGTGGGAATCGGTCTACGCCGACACACTTAGAAATCAATCACATTTGTGTCCAGCTAGCTCTTGGGTAAAGACCCAAGAGCTAGCTGGACAAGGCAAGTAGCTGACCAAGGCATGTATTGCCAGCGAAGGCTGGCAATACATGCCATTCACAGTTTTTTATTGGTTAATTAAAAACTAGTGTAAAAATCACCTATTTGATAGAATTAAAAACCTAATCTGTATTTTATTCATCGCGATATTTCAGCCTGACTGATTTAATAAATGACATGTCAATTTTTATACTTACCTTAATTGTTTATAATGAAACAAGAAAGTTGTGCGTGTTTGTATGGGTTTTTATTAAAAACTATTTATTATCAGTTGCTTTACTAATTAACAAGGTTTATACTAACAATTTATTAACAAATGTAAATAAAATAAATTGGCATATTCATTTTTTTTTGTCAAAAAATTTTTCGTTACACTTATAAAGTTATTTACGTCGGAGCGGTTCTCCTGAACGTTCAAAGCTCGTCCTATTTATATTAAGTTATCAACGATGTTGGTAATATAACAAAAGACAAAATAATCGTATTATAAAGGACTACTATAAGTAAAATCGTTACTTCATTGGATAGCAGCCTCTCTAGGAGTTTAGTGATCACCGAGGGTCATTAAAGTACGCTTAGCCCAACTAACTAGAAACTAGTCGGTACAGACACCAATTTACACGTGAGTTAAGCCGTTTTATAAGTAGTATATCTAACTAGAGCTCTCAGCGACCCGAAATGTGTCTTGGTCCGTCAATAAAAGTCCCCACCTATATCGATCCCGCGCCATCACGATCCTGGACTTGCACCTCCCTTAGATCTTTTAACAATAACTGCCATTCAGTCGTATTACTTAAATAATTCCTTAGGTAATATTTCTCTCATTGAATATACAAGCATATCATTGCTTATCTTTTAAAAATGTCAAAAATATGCAATGCAGTTAACAGACATTATGTTTTCCGTACAAGCCGTCATATATATCGACCATATGTTGAAATACAATCCACTAAATAATTGTAAGAACACAGCAATAAGGATCGGAGTATTGTTTCTTAAAATTAAAAATCAACATATAACCTCTTTTCGCACATTATTATCTTAAAAGTTACGATTGATAAATAACTTATAATCTAGTAGTCTTGTATTATCTGTGGTAATAACCAAAGAGTACAAATATACTAAACAAACTGGTACTAACCAAACAATTTAATTTGGATAGCGATATATCAATCAGTAAAGAACGCAGTGACTCAAGCTCCAAACAATGGAACTTCTAAAAATGGACTTAAGAACGACAACGAATAAATAAACCAACGTATGCAAAAAATGTTTCTATATTTGCGTCACTTTGTCTTTTCGTATTTATATTTTTTAAATACTTTTGTAATACAAAAACAAACGTCATCAAAAAATAACTAGCATCTTTATTACTAAGTATGTAAATTACTTTAGGTTATGTCACATTCTGAAATGCATAATTATCTTACGGCATGAAACAAATTATCACATAACGATGCAATACAAGTATACAGATGCTATCAATGGCAAAAATGCATTAATGCAAAAAAATTGCATTCACGAATAGATAACGTAATTTCTTCCCATCTAACCAGTTTAAACAAGTTCTAAGTAGAACAATTGATTATTAAGATTCCGACGTACCGTAACTGGCTGTAAAGTGTAACTAGCAATTTACTAGCATTATTACTCTGTCACATATTCATTGAGAGTCGGTTTGAAAACTGACACTGCGATTGAGTGTAAGGTTTAAGTAAATCTACAAGTGATTTAAATCTAGGCCTTTTAAGACAAGGTTTACTTGTATTTAGAATTGCTAATGAAAATTTCACAGGCGCGTATCCGATTTTTTTATTTTATTTAATTGTTATGTTTATAATCTATATTATAGATATATCCAAAGATCCTGTAATTTTAGCAACGCCTAAATTGTTGGCAATCACTACGAAAATACAGTTAAGTATAGTGTTTTTGATAAGTGATTTCTATTTGAAAATGATCGCAGCATCAAATGACAGAGGTACTGTCATTTTGCTGTCAATGTCAACCCGCCTCTAATGCAAACTTTCAAAATGTCAAAACAAAAAATAGATAGCGATGGTTTTCAAATAGTATCCTCGAAACGTTCTGCTAAAAATAAACAAACGAAGATTCCATACAAAGCTACGCAGTTTGTAAAAGAAGAAAACGAGATTAACCTTGAAAAATCTTATCAGTAAGTATTATTTTGTACAATTAAATAACATGATTTTAGGTTATGTTTTAATGACATCTGTTTTTTTCCAGAAGAGTTTCATCCGCTGTGAAAGATTTAGAAGGATCGCAATATTATAGTGACGTTTTTAAAGCTGTGAGTACAATTTTAAACGAACGAAACATAGCAGAAATAGTTTGTTTTGGGCTAGGGCATGTGGGAGATTGCAATATTTCTCGGTATCAACTGGCATTTTTGTTATGTTTAAAAGAGTCTTTTAAACCCATTAAAGTATTGGTTCACGATCCTATATTTTATATTGGTGAATGTGAATTACTTAGGCGGTTAGGGCTGATCGTAATTGAGGAAAATAATGAAGGAAGTTATGTAATATCTGTTGATAATTTAACATTGGTATACCTTCCTCATTGTCCTAAACAGTTAACAAACAACTTTCTTTGGAGTAATTGGGACATTCGATTAGAAAATTGCATTCTCCTTTGCAATAGTTTTACATCTTTATTAGAAAATCATCCAAATAGAACATTATTAGAAGTGGTGCCTTATATTTACAAATTATCAAAACATCTTGATGAAGTTGTTTTAGAAAATAGTTTTCAATACAAAGATATATTTAATGACACATCAATCCATTACATTAAAAAGGGACAATTGTCCAAAGTTGATTGTAAATTTTGGAATAAATCTGACAAACCTAAATATGAGGATATGGAAGAATTTATAACAACGCAGATGATTGAAAAATTGAACATTTGAATTTATTTAAGGGTTGAGAAATGGCATCTATATCAAGTAAACCAGCGCTTGTGACACTGAGGAAGATATTATCGGAAATTAGAAAGCAGAGTTCAACTAAAGCATTATCTGAGAATCAGATGGTTCAATATATTTTGCAACAATATAGAAAACATCAAACAACCGACCAGCAGTACTGCAAAGCTATCGATGAAATGCATTTCAAGGC